>WOVY01000001.1:0-295000 GCA_013436015.1 Rhipicephalus annulatus
CGAGCACAGGGCTAAATTAGCATGATAGTGCAACCACAGTTTGGCTCTTAGTTTGCTATTCTCCAAGTTATCGCTTGATGTTTGTCCGGCCACTTCGCTCTTCCGAGACGGGGGTTTCACGACCACTAACACAGTTTTTTTTATTTTCTGTGGTATGTCTACGTTGTTGAATATCTCTACTACCAGCTGAGTCGGCTCTCTGCTGCGAGCTACAGCAGCAAAATGCACCTATGCATGTCCTTGTTGCGTGTGTCAGTATAGCGGGCGGCATTACTTAGATATATGCACAACCAACAAATATTGCTCGTCCAGCTTTTTTAATTGCATTCATCTGTGTGAGCATCTGTGTGAGACTATGGATAGCAACTGCCATTTGATCTGTTTCATAAAAGACTCAACAGAACAATGCAATTAGGTGAGCTGTGAAGCCATTTTACAGTTAAAGCTGTTATGAGATCACAAGGGTCGCATTCGCCGCAGTTGTCTGCCGCCATCGCAGGTGTTCGTAAGCACTATTACCCGAATAAAAAAAAAGAAACCAATTAAATGAAAACATTAAGGATATAATGAGATTCGAACGCGGGTCTCCTGCGTGCCAGCCAGCATTAAATGCGAAGCATTTCTTAGCGAACTTCGGCGACTTTGAGCGTATCTATCTATCTATCTACTATCTATCTATCTATCTATCTATCTATCTATCTATCTATCTATCTATCTATCTATCTATCTATCCAGCCGCTTACGTTTGGGTGCTCTCGTGGCCACCCCCTTAACTTGGCATGAACCAAAATTAGCATGGGAGGGTAAGATGGTTCGACGAATATGACGCGGTGGTCAAAACATAAATAATGTCACAATCCCGTCACGTGCTTCGTCAAAGACTTCCCCCAGACACTGGCACATACCCAAGGTGGGTATGTGCCGCTGGTATACGGGTATTTGCCACAGGTGATTGACACTTATTATCTACCCAGGAACTACGAGAACACCCATGGGCAATTTTAACGCGTGAGCGTTAAAAAAATATCCGACATCGGTAGCGTCGACTCGACGAATCCAAAGAATAAATGTCAGGGTTCCAGCTGGAATCAAACAAGAAGGATCCTGCGTGGCAATGAGGCATTTTACCACAGAGCTATGCCAGGTCTCGGAACTAATTTTGAAATAGGCCGCTAATTTTCTTGAAACGTCAACAGTGGTTGCAGTGCTGCCTACCTAATTTTATAAACATTTCATATGTACTCCTTTGATACAGCCGTCACGTCGGTTTAACGTCAATTATGGTTAGTTGTCACGCAATGAAGTTGATTTATGTAGCAGTGTCTAGGGCCAGCATTCTCGCGAGCATCAGCGCTTCAAATCACCTTCTGATATTGGTAATAGGCATGTTCCAGTTGGTATTGTTGTGCAATTGCAAACAACTGGTTATATAAACATCTGCAACTCTTCAACATATGTTTGTGCGTGCAACATTTGTACATATGTTTAGCGTTATTTCATGACGTGTCGCCCAATAAAAAATTGCAGCATGCATAGTCACGTTCCTTCCGCATGCTTCGCATAACATCGATTCCCAGGTACGTGGGATCTGCCGAATTTTTCTACCACAGAGTGTCGCCGGCGCTTGAAGCTTCGTTGCAGACTGGCCTTAGACAGGCTTGATGTCGGGAAAAGAATCGCGTTAGTATGAGTAATAAAGCGTTTTAGAACACAAAATTAAGAAACAGGCATCACACAATTCGAATCGCGTAACGAGTGGCTCATCGAATGCTATAACCGATTAGAAAAGCTCCAGGCGTAATTATTCATCTTCATCAGCCACAGCGAAAAATTGCACGAAATTCCTTGAAATTATGTATAGCGGGTACCATGGTTCTCCGAAGAATGGAGAAGGATAGCATACTGAACGCCTTCCTACCACACAAAAATTAGGATGGTTTGTGGCGTAGTGGTTACCCGGAAAGTGTACGTGCAACAATCACCAAAAGAGTGTTTAACAAAGGCTCTGAAAGGCCTCTGCTCAACATGCGCTCGATGACTTTCTGAAGACCCAAGGCATTCTAGCGCTTCCCTCCCTGTAGAAAGGTCGCTCCTACAGGTTCAATACCACTGGGAGCATGTCGCCACACCGTTTCAACACCCCGCCCCGCCGCGGTGGTCTAGTGGCTAAGGTACTCGGCTGCTGACCCGCAGGGCGCGGGTTCGAATCCCGGCTGCGGCGGCTGCATTTCCGATGGAGACGGAAATGTTGTAGGCCCGTGTGCTCAGATTTGGGTGCACGTTAAAGAACCCCAGGTGGTCTAAATTTCCGGAGCCCTCCACTACGGCGTCTCTCATAATCATAGTGGTTTTGGGACGTTAAACCCCACATATCAATCAATCAATCAATCGTTTCAACACCCCCTTCTTCGATTTCCTCTCCCCTGGTATCACCCGGAAGGCTAGGGACTGCTTTTATCAGGTAAATATTGCTCCTTTCTTTTAATAACGAAACACAATCTTCTATGAGCCTAGGGATCCTCGGAACCTGCGGCTCATGTAACGAGGAGCCAATGGCTCCTTGCTCATAATCAAGCCCACGTAAAACAATGCGATAAATAGGTCGATGTAAGCCTGTTTTCCACATAAGCAGGATTTTAATCATGAGCGTACGTATACAGAATCCTGAAAAAAAAGTTTTTTCTGGTTCTCTGCTCGCTTTATTCGTAATCCGGCATGTATCTGGTGTGTGTGTGTGTGTGTGTGTGTGTGTGTGTGTGTGTGTGTGTGTGTGTGTGTGTGTGTGTGTGTGGGTGTGTGTGTGTGTGTGTGTGTGTGTGTGTGTGTGTGTGTGTGTGTGTGTGTGTGTGTGTGTGTGCAAGTCCAAATTTAATATTATCGGCGCGGTGGGAGGCTGAACCAAGCTAACCTCCTTCTAGCTGGGCCGCTGAACTTATCACTTGCAATGTTCATTTTCTTCTCATCCGGCCCAAAGCACCTTGGTTCTTCAACACGTAGATAACCATAGTAGAAGTTTCAAAAGAAAAGCGTACGGTCTTGTTGCTCAAGAGTGGCGATTAAGAAGCTCTTTACCACCTCATCAGACAAGTCAGTCTCCAAAACTTATAGCGAGCTTTTATGGGCCGGTGTCAGGATGAATGGACTCAATAAAAAAACTAATTATAGGCATTTCCGCTATGTTTCATGTTTATCTTTCTCAAATCAGAAACTCGTTCACATGCTTGCTTCCATCAAGCTGCGTCACCTCTACTCACTTTTCTCTGTTTATCGGTGATTTCTTCATCCATGGTATTTTCTACAATCAGCGTGCCCGAATAATTTCTTAGAAGACTATTCGCGGTGAGAGAGAGAGAGGTGTCACGTGTGAACTCATGCACTGCCGCTCTTCAAATTAACATTTGCGTTCCTATAGTGCGCAGACAAAGTCGCCTTTTCGGAAGTGCTTGCAACAAACACATACGTGGAACTACGACTCATTGACCCTTTAGGCTAGCTTTATCAGCCATGCGTCTTCATGTTCGTTATCCTTGGATCAAAACTGTAAATGTGAAAATACATTATGTTCTTTTGCACGCGCGGTGCATTAATTGGGGTACGCAGGCACAATGAAGACATTGGCTACGTTTTCTAAGCCCTTGTTGCTTCTACATGCCAGTGCCCATTAACTGGTTGCGAAACTAGGCTGATCGAAGGGAGAAACGCAGGGAAATGAAAGCGCTCGGGCCACCAGCGGCCCGAACTTATAGCAAAGTAGCATCATGTGATTATGATGCGGTAGCATGTGTCGACCGGAGCGGCCGTGTACCCAGTAACGGGCCTCGTGCACACTATCTCTGAAGAGTTACAGAAAGTAAAAACTGCCGTGCAAATTCTCCTATTGTGGTTGCATTCGTGCTGTTATTGCTCTGAACTCAGCTTTAACAGGGGAGAAAATTTCGAAAAACTAAACGTTATGTACTATACCAGCGTCCTATGGAATGCGCACAGTCATCACCATGCATTGATTAGCGCGCATCAGCCATATTCGAAGTCACTGCGCATGTCCACGGGATGACTGGGCGGGGCACACTAGACCATTGCTAATGCTTGCTGACGTTCGCGTCGTACTAGTTTCTCTTGACGTGTCCCGCAATGCATGTTCACAAACGTATTTCAGTCGTGTTTTGCCGAGAGTTATTCATCTTGATATCTTCCTCATTAGTTTCGTCCTCTTTCCATTCTTCTGCCGGTGAGAACGTCGGCAATACCAGCATCCGGGTGTAGTCTGACTCCAGTGATGTTGACGTCGTTTATACGAGCAAGCGTCGCAGCAATAGTGACCGGTAATATGCGCAATCACAGCGAAATGCGGGATACGACGGCTCCCGGTTCGATGCACCATGTGGGTTAGCAGCGGCGTGCGCGCATTCTTGTACCACTCCGGTGAAAAAAAGCACCTCTCTGTGCAATGTCAGTGATTTAGAAGTTGTTTTTTGTTTGTTTTTGCTAACGGTGACTGTGACGATGACAAACTACGAAAGCCATGAACGACAACGAAACTTTTTTGTCGCACTAAATTGATTTGCAATGCCTTTGTGCTGCCCGGGGGTATTGTCAGTTTGGCTAGCAGATTAGTCGAGGGAGAAAACGGTTTTCATTGTATGATACGTAACTGCTGATAAAAAAAATAGCAGCATATCCACGGAATGAATGATGTAGAGTGGGGTGAAGCATTCGTCCGTCCATGCGTCCGTCTGTGTGACCGTCCATGCGTCTGTTCGTGCGCCCGTCCCTGCGTTCGTTCATGCATCCGCCCCTGCGTCCGTTCATGCGTCCATCCATGCATCTGTCTGTGTGTCCGTTCGTCCATCTATTCAACACTCCAAGTCCCACCATCTCGCATCTTTTTATCATATATTCCCCATATAGAAGCACCGCCATTCAGTGGACATTCCAAGGACTAAACGAGAGGTGGCACACGCACACTTTCTTACGGCTTGCGCTTCGGGTCTACTTCCCACCTTCAACCACCTTGATTTCATGGTATATACTAGTTCACTGTATTCATGGCACTGCGGCCCAATGCTCGCTAAACCTTTCTAAAACCAAAGAGGTTATGCCCAGCGAGTATAACGTAGCAACCTTTTCCTGTCAGATAGTGCTCAATGTACATTCCAGTGGCTGCTAATGTGAAATGAGAGACAGGAGGATTCAGCTTTTAATTTCATACGGCTTGCGCTTCGTGTCTGCTTCCCCCCTTTAACCACGTCGAATTCATTCATGGTATATACTAGTTCATTGTATTCATGACTCTGCGGCTCAACGCTCGCTAAACCTTTCTAAAACTAAGGAGGTTACACCCAGCGAGTATAATGTAGGAACCCTTTCTTGTCCGCTAGTGCTCAATGTACATGCCAATGGCTGCTAATGGGAATCGCAGCGTTCGCGTTGACTAAAAGCCGAATGCTCCTGTCTCTCATTTCCCATTAGCAGCCATTGGCGTGTACATTGAGCACTATTTTTAGGGGCGAAGCTCCTTAGGGCGTGGGCTGTGCGTCCCCTGTAGCCTGTATGTAGCCACCTCTAGTTTAGTTCTTGCAGTGTTCACTAGATGGCGGTACCGTCCCCTGTATCTAGCCACCTCTAGTTTAGTTCTTGCAGTGTTCACTAGATGGCGGTACCGTCTCCTGTATGTAGCCACCTCTCGTTTAGTTCTTGTAGTGTTTACTAGATGGTGGTACTTGTAGCTGATGATGAAAAGATGCAAGATGTTATAAACTAGAAAGCGGTACTTGTAGTTGATGAAAGACGCGAGATCTTATAAAATAGGAATGATGTCACATATGGTGCGTGTCATTGGTTGAAGGCAATCGTTCGATTTAGTGCGGCGACGTACGCTAGGGGGAGCGATGTAATAAAATCGAGTGGGCAAAATGTACAAAGGATTCATGGTTTACCAGGTTTACCTCCGGAGCTTCGCCCACTCATCATCAGTCACTTCATGGATATGGCGGAATTTTTTTTTTATTGTTAAATAACGCACAGAAGAAATCTCTCACCGGCACCACCTTCGAGGTCAAATGTTATACCTATTTCGGGTATGTGCCACTGGTGGTTACGTACTACGAGAAACGCACAAGCCACGCCATAAGGAGCTTCGCCCCTAAAACCACCATTTTAAATATCTCAGGGGATGGAGATGACTGTAGCAGTGTGCTCAGAGTTCATTTCGGGATCGCTGCTTCGGGCGACACCGTCAGTCGGTCGGCATGAAGCGCAGCACTTATTGAGCGTGTTGAGATATCTTTTTTTTTTCTAGCCTTCAGCGCGCTATAAGATGCATCTTTCAATCGAAGCCAAATGCTTATTTGAACGCTGATCTTCGTCAAGCTGCGCGGCATGGTGGCACATAAACAATATAGTCAGACATAGACGGCGTCAACTAATCGAAATGCTGCGCTTGTTTAACGCACTTTTTTGTGTGCCGTCCTGGCGCATAGTTTGACCAAGATAAATGCAAATGAACTCACCCAGCGCTTCGTGTAAACTTACTCTTGAGTGAAGCTTTCGTGTTTTTTGTCATATATATGGGTGCAATGGCCGGCGCTCATCTCGTATGGCAGGTAGATTTCGCCCCCGCGTTCCCACAATATCTTTGCTAGGTGCGCCTGCGCGACAATTTATTTCTAGTTATAATATTCGCGGCAAGTGCATGCGTAAGCTTTTTATTAGTTCGGAATACACACGTATCTGTGATAAAATGGTCTTCGCACACTCTACCTCCAACGTTCGGTACCCAAAAGATACCTGTCGCTGTGGCTCTCTTCACAGCTGCGGCCCACCTCATATTTATTTCTTGATACTATGGAAACCAATACCTGCATTTGTCTTTCACGCTCGAGTTGGAGCAGCCAACGACTGAACAACCGACCATGGTTTATCAGGACGAAGATAAACGTGCGACCACGCGTGCAACTCCCGAATGAGGCTTGAAGCGGAGCGGTTCGCCATCGTGTATACTCTTTTCAAACCGAAAGCCGGCAGCAGATGGTGTATCCCACAATCCCTCGCTCTTTTACTGGTCGCCCATTCTGCGTCCGATTTTCGCACGTGTTCTGCGTGCTATTGTGCTGCAGCAAACTGTGGAGCTTCGATGGTTTTGATCTCACGTTACACTTCTTCTCACTCGTACCCTCCCACCTGCTCTTTGGTTGCGTATACAGCGTTTCAGGGGCAGATTAAGTAGCTCTACATGGCTCTGCTCTGCCTGGCCGCGACTCTCTTCCCGGCATGGCACCTGTGCTGGAGTTCTCCAAAACGAAAACGCCATTATTAAAAACGAAAAATCAAATACGCGAGTACATGAACAGCATCCGGCAATCGGACGCCTCGCGTATGCCGCCGACGGAAATGACGGAGCCATGCTCCGTTCCCAGAAAGAGCTGCTGCCGCTCCGAGAGCACGGGGGATCAATGCAGACTCACTGAAATGCCATCTGGCTTCCATGTTGAGGTCTTCGCTACGAGGTTCAAAGTCTGCAACCATATCCATCGCGGCAATCATGAAAGCCACGGCTTCACTGCACCGTGTCCAAGCAGCGGCCACTTGCACGCGTGGTGACATGTGGTGGCGCTTTCTATTTCACTGTCAGCAATCATACTCTTCACGACCTGTCTTCAGCACTGAGTCTGAGATGAAAGAAATTGAATAAGGGATATTCGGTCTCCGCTTTATCTCCTCTTTTAACTTATCTTTGCACACCGATTCAAAACTGCACGTATTCTGCACTGTATGCATGTGTGTGTGTGTGTGTGAGAGAGAGAGAGAGGGGGGGGGGTGAATAACCGCCCCGCGAGTGCTTTGAAGACGCCGCTGCTACGTATCCAGTTTCCCCTGAGGAAGGAACCAAGTCAGTTTTGAAACGTCGGTTCTCTTAAAAACTTTTGGTTGGATGGAGTTTTAGATCATTTCCGATTTTTACTGTCGGTTTCAGTGAGGCGGTAAGCTACAATGACATTTTATCTTCTGCTAATAGAGCTAAAGTCTTGCGTTTGATGTCTCATATGAACGGGTTATAGTGGCTACATGAGATGGTATCATTGTCATACGGTAGATATATACACCGGTTGGGGTACCAAAACACACACAAAAGAGGCTACGTTTCAAATTTCCAACGCTGGCGTTTGAAATACTTTTCTCCCCTCTCATATATGGGTAGTTTCTGAGGGCTATTTGGCACCGGCTTTCCGACAAGATAAATGTACCTTCAAAATTACAAACATCTGGACAACTATTATAAGATACCGAGTTTGTTTTGTGGTTATGCATCAAAACATGTTGACTGCAGGGATTCCCTCGAGAAAAACAGACATACTTTAGACTAGTCATGTCTGTTTAGCTTATGACTGCACCTATTAGAGGAGAAAAAAAACGCGAAGAAAAAAAAGAGTGCGTTGAAGGCGGCGATTCACTGGCGAGAGGTCCGAGGGCAGCGTGTTTGAGACGCCTAGCTGGTCCAGGAAAGCCGAGGGCATAACCGTGTTACCGGAGAGCGACAGCTCCTTTTGCGATGCGCGTGCACCATATTATATGTCGAATATAAAGAACGTGTTTTTAGGGGCGAAGCTCCTTATGGCGTCGCTTGGGCGTCCCTCGTAGTACGTAACCACCAGTGGCACATACCCGAAATAGGTATAACATTTGACCTCCAAGGTGGTGCCGGTGAGAGATTTCTTCTGTGCGTTGTTTAACAATAAAAATAGTGCTCAATGTACACGCCAATGGCTGCTAATGGGAAATGAGAGACAGGAGCATTCGGCTTTTAGTCAACGCGCACGCTGTGATCCCCATTAGCAGCCATTGGCATGTACATTGAGCACTATCGGACAAGAAAGGGTTGCTACATTATACTCGCTGGGTGTAACCTCCTTAGTTTTAGAAAGGTTTAGCGAGCGTTGAGCCGCAGGGCCATGAATACAATGAACTAGTATGTACCATGAATGAATTTGAGTTGGTTAAAAGGGAGAAGCAGATAGAAAGCACAAGCCGTAAGAAATTAAAAGCTGAATCCTCCTGTCTCTCATTTAACATTAGCAGCCACTGGCATGTACATTGAGCACTATTTGACAGGAAAAGGTTGCTACGTTATACTCGCTGGGCATAACCTCTTTGGTTTTAGAAAGGTTTAGCGAGCATTGGGCCGCAGTGCCATGAATACAGTGAACTAGTATATACCATGAACTCAAGGTGGTTGAAGGTGGGAAGTAGACCCGAAGCGCAAGCCGTAAGAAAGTGTGCGTGTGCCACCTCTCGTTTAGTCCTTGGAATGTCCACTGAATGGCGGTGCTTCTATATGGGGAATATATGATAAAAAGATGCGAGATGGTGGGACTTGGAGTGTTGAATAGATGGACGAACGGACACACAGACAGATGCATGGATGGACGCATGAACGGACGCAGGGGCGGGCGCACGAAAAGACGCATGGACGGTCACACAGACGAACGCATGGACGGACGAATGCTTCGCCCCACTCTCCATCATTCACTCCGTGGATATGCTGCCATTTTTTTAGAACCATTATTCATAATCAAAAGTAGCACTGGCGTCACAAAAGGCATTATAGAATATGCGAGAAAAGGATTTGCCAGAACGAATTATCGAACGCATCATTAGCATTGATAAGAAAGCTGTAGGCATAGTATACATATTTGATGTACGCAATAAATAATTTGAAACAGCAACTTTTGGGGTGGTGTAGCCAAAAACGATAAGAAACGTTTAAATGCCTAATTCGTCGTTCCATTTTGTCTGGGTGTATGTAATTTACGAACTCCGCATGTTTCGTGCAAACGAGACGACAGCAAGTGACCAGCAAGGTTCATTTCTTCTGTCACAATTTTTTTTATACCTTGTGGACGTTGGGTGTGTCGTACGATGCGGAGACGTGCCAGACGGCATTAGTTCACAGTAAGGAACAATCAGTCAGTCAAAATATCAATCATTCGCTCAAACACATTACCACTCAAACAGCCAAATGGCTTTTTGCTCGCACAAAACAATAATATTACTACGAATAACAAGAAGCAATGTAATTAGTACGGAAACATATTTGCCATGGGCGCCGTCTTATTTACGCCTCTGAGTTCAACCATACTATGTTCCTGTCTGTATTTGTATGTGAGCACGTATACGCATGCAAACAAAACTTGAGAAGTTTCGGGGGGAGATCTGACCCCTGCTCCCCGTGGCTATACGGTCCTGCGCGGGAACGTACGTCACTCGTGCTCAGTCAGAAAGCTGGCGCATTGTGAATTTCAGCAATAAGCCTTGCACACCAAACATTCATGAGTGATACGCATTCATAAGTACGAGGTGAAAAAAAAAAGCTATCGAAAAACTCTACCACGCGCATGTAAATACACGTGCTAATGCACGCGCTGCACAAATCTGCAACGCATTATTTCAAAGATATATCAAATTAATCGAAAATTGTCGTACAAGGGTGTTCTTTTCTTAACATGCCAGCAAGCTATCTCTGATGGGTGCTATGGCAAGTTAATCTATCTATTGTGGGGCCTCAGCATAGGTATCTAGGCAAGCTTGCTCGAAATGTATCCCAGCGTATGTGTGAGCTAAACACGCCGTTGTATATGCTTGCTTTTCAATGCAATTACATGAAATGCAAATGGCGCACCGAAAGTGCTGAATCATCTAAACATTATGGTTATCACATTGTGATGATTTAAATGTAATCTTGTTTCTCATGTAGGGTCTCACAGTATCATTTTCTCTTTTCTTTCTTGCGAAGTAAGAAGGGTGCAATTAATTGCGAAAAATAGTAGTTTAAAATATGGCGCTTCTATATGCAATCGAGGTAGTGCTGCCATCTCACGACGTTTGTAGAATACAATGACTGTTTTGTTTTAAGAAAACTGCAAAAAACATGCTCAATTGCAAACCTACAAGCTTTATTTTTAAAATGTATTATTTTTTTACTAAACAAAATTTTATTCTACGTTGGAAACGCATCGCCACGCCCCCTTGCTTACTGGAACCATGACCTACTACACTCCTGACCTGTTCAGATAGCGGGGTTCCTATGGGAGCGCGTGTCCCCGCTCTCGTTCAATCGCTCGCCGTAGGTGGCGCTACCTATAACCTGTTCGTCTGCTACTGTGCGGCCGGCAGGAGGGCGACGGACTGATACCATGCGTCTGCTTCTGTGACAAACTGCCTATACGTGTGATTGTTTTTTGCTGAAAAGGCTAACGTGTGCTATGTGTTACATTTTAGTAGTTAGGCTATACTGGTTGATTGACTTCTAAAGCTGTATATTTGCGTAGAAATGTCTTGCTGCATGGTTGTTTTTGCCATTCCAGCCTAAAAAAACTTCAATTTAGTATTCATAAAGCTTTTGACTAATAATGTACTCATTGGTAATAGAATATCAAACTGATTTTAGGTTGTTTAGGACGCGTCAGGTGAAACGCAGTGCCCCTGTTGAGCACTTACCTTGGACACTCGCCCTCGACAGGTGTTACACTTGTAGTCAATTGATAGAAGAGAATAATGCACATACGCCAACGGACGCATATCAAGGAGAGACACAGGAATTGAAGCTTTAACTCTTACTGTGACCTACACAACAAAAATTGTGCGTCAAATTTCGCTACGGGAGTTTGTCTGCTGGAACGGGGAGCGCTGGCCGATGCGCGTTTCTATGATTTTATATGTCCGTGCGATGAGACGATATGGTAAAGGCAGTGATGTGCCTATCGAGGGCAACACATTGCGACCCCAATAAAGTTTTTATCGTCATCATTATCATCATCTTGTCGAGCATAGTTAATAATAATAATAATAATAATAATAATAATAATAATAATAATAATAATAATAATAATAATAATAATAATAATAATAATAATAATGTTTTATTTTTCATCAATAGTTTGATGAAGGACAGCGGCAGGTAAAAGCTGCTCTTCGAAAGAGGCAGCTTGACATAGGCCCACAGACGCCTTTAGCACGACAGCACTGGCAAACAGTTAGCAATATTATCTAAGCAACAATTACAAAAATATCAAGTTCAAATTCTAAAAATAAAAATAGCAACCATGATAACAATGTAGCAACTGCAAAGAAATCTTGAAAACTATACATGTGTATATCGTGCAATTGAGTTCGGGTACAGAGTAAGAAATCTATGCCAGCTTTCACATATTTATCAATTAACGTAGAAACTGTGTAGAACAACCTATCTGTGGAGTAGTTTGTTCTCGAAGTTTTTATTTTCCATGTTTCTTTATGTCATGTTTCGAACAAATTATTTGGCTGCAGTTTCGAGAGGTCGTACAAATAATGTCGACTTTCTTGAAATTGACGCCTGACCACCAATGCTAACTTAAAATCGTAGAGACGATGTAGGGGTGGTATTCCAGCCTGTTGAAACAATTCACTTCTGCGAGCATCATACGACCAGTAAAAAATTATTCTAATATACGTCTTTTGCATCAGGTACAGTTTTTGTAAGCGCGTGTTAGTCGTAGTCCTTCATACCAAGAAACAATAAGCAAGATGCCAACAGAACAGTCATTTATAAAGTAAGAATTTTACCTTGTATAGTAGAACAGTTTTGCCACTGTACACCGTGCCCTCTACGCGAGATAACTGACCCAGCACACTGTAAATGCGATCGTTTCAAAGCATATTGCTCGAAAATGTAACTCCAAGAATTTTTATACAATTTACTAACTCAATAATAGTATCGCCATACTTGAAATGTATGTTTTCATTAACAGACTTATTTTTAGGGCGGAATAGTACCGCCTTTGTTGTACTAGTGGTTATGTTTGATTGATAGCGCCCAAGGGCGACACCCGCAGTTGGGGCGCGTACACATGCTGAAAATGTGCCATTATACTCGTTTGTCAATGAAAAGCAGATCCCTCAAAGTGATATCAAGGTTTCTGCTAAAAGAATTTGGCGAGTGTATGCGTGTGATTCGAGCAATGTTACAGCACTTCAAAATGAAACAAAACACATTTGTCGCTTTACTTATGCGTGCCACAATATGCCAGTTAAAGCTGATGTTTCAAACAAAGTTTCTGCACTTTCGAAGAATATCCTACTTGCTGGCACACAGTGACGGCTTGTGTCTGCAATAAAGAAAAACATATGTACGCGTACAGAGCTGCGTGCATTTGGGTCATAGTTCAATAAAATGTGCTAGCAAGGTTCTGGGCGCGTACATGATACAATGGAGGCATGCAACTAAACTTTTAAAATCTTGCGAGATTTTGGCTTTTCGGCTATTCTCTTTCTCTTTCCTTCTTTGGCTGTTTTGTCCCGCACGTAGTTTGAGAAGAAAGGACGGCTAAATTTTTGCAACACTAGCCGCGCCATGGCTTCTCGGTGCTCGCTAGTAGCGCCTTTATGGCTGAAAAGAGGGTTCAAGGCCACTGCAGGTAGCACAGTTTGCACAAAAAGTGCCATCGGCCTCTTTTTGGAAATGGCCAATGGCGCAAATGCTTCCGCGGCCCTTTCTAGAGTGCTCACAAAGGAAAGAAATGAGATCGTTGGGTATGAAAGCCCTCCCCTGTCTAAATTAAATATCACAGCAGTAGCTGGTCCAGATGAGCTGGGAGCCTTGATTTTGCCGATGCAGTCGTCGCAAGTAATGCAATCCTCAGCTGCTTTCACCAGGAAGCCCGCTATAAGGCCAAGCGTGCTGGCCCTTATGCCTGGCTGTGGGGCACCTGTGGGAAGGTAGAAATGAAAAGTGTGCAAGAATTTTATCAGTATATAGATAAGCATGCATGATTAAACCGACACGTGTCCGTATACAAAATATGAGAAATATATATATATATATATATATATATATATATATATATATATATATATATATATATATATATATATATATATATATATATATATATATATATATATATATATGGATGTTAATGCGCTTTCAGATAACAACTGTTGCCCCACCGCGGTGGTCTAGTGGCTAAGGTACTCGGCTGCTGACCCGCAGGTCGCGGGACCGAATCCCGGCTTCGGCGGCTGCACTTTCGATGGAGGTGAAAATGCCGTAGGCCCGCGTTCTCAGATTTGGGCGCACGTTAAAGAACCCCAGGTGGTCGAAATTTCTGGAGCCCTTCACTACGGTGTCTCTCATAATAATATGGTGGTTTTGGAACGTTAAACCCCACATATCATCAAGATAACTGTTCATTCAGCCGACGTTTGCGTCGGGAGAGCCCCGTCTTTTTCAAGGTATAATAATATTTACACATTTTCCGCGTCGATTTATAGCTTGTCACGACAGGAGGGAAGAAGTCCGGAGAATAGTATAAACAACAACATAAAAAAAACTGAGGGAGAAACGTTTAAAAATAAAAAAAAATCTAGGAGAAGAAGCAAGAGAAAGACGACGGGATTAGGAAGGGACAGCATCTCAAGAGAGTAAGGCGAACGCAAACGAGCCATGCCATCATCTGTGTGCCAGTTATGACAGTGATTCAAAACCGCCGAAAATTTCTTCCCCGATTGCGGGAAAGGGACGTCGGTTAGTCGAGTTGTGTGGGCGCCTGGTGAAAGCATGTTATATTTTTAAATGTAAGCCATAGTACCTGCTTGTACCATGGACTTATCGTTACATACATACACAGTATAACTGATTGAGAAGCATGTTTTCATCTACATCGTGCACTGACGCAAACGCTGCCTCACGCGGCTTGCATGTAACACAGTAAGCAGCGCAGAGTTTATAATATATGCATAATATCGTATAGTGGGGAATTGTTGGACGGTGTGTAATAATTTTTAAATAATGTAAATCATTCCATTACACGGAATCAACGAGATATGAAAAGCGCACCACGGCAAGTCTGCAGGGCTTCTAGATGTGGCCGCATCGTCTGGGTTATAGTAGCAGATGTCGATGCCGCGCACTCGCCTGACGACCCTTGATTCTGGTTTACTAGCGAGTGCATTTCCAGAGGTTGTCCGGCTTGCTTTACTGCTGTGGAGCACGACGCCTGCCTTGCACTGGGCGATCCAAGAGGAGACGTTGTTTGCTCTGTACTGCCGCTTGGTGATGAGTGCATCATTCCCATCACGAGGACTTTCTGCAGTGATGAAAGCGCAGCACGGGCGTCTGTCTGATCGTTGCTTCCTTGAAGCTGTCTGATGGTGGAAAAAAGTGCTTCGACAGGGTCACTGGAGAATTTGGCAGTCAACACGTATAGGAAACCTGAACGGATGAGAAATTGTGTGCACTGTACTGTGGACATTGTGGTCAGTTGGAGAGCTTCGTATGTTTCAAGAGATATGAATGCCCTCTTATGTGGTGCCGCGGCTTTCCATGCTGCGAAAAAGGGCAGAAATTCCTGCTCCAGCCATATCAACCTGAAAATAAAGCAGTTTATTGTAGAAAATATGAAACCTAGCGGGATAAATGGAATGTACCTGTCATCATCTGGGGAACTGAACGGCATCCTGTTTTGGTCCCGGCTTACTACGTGGAAGGTTGTATTTCTTATGTTGTGTATGGTGAACCATTTAAATATCATTTCCATCAGCTCGATGGTTGGCAGGCAGTCTTCAAACCCGAAAATGCCAAATCTGCGGCCGTATTGTAAGAGGTATCGTAAGGCCGATGTCACCTAGAAACCAAGGAGACGCGACATATTAAAAATGATCGGAATTATTTAGAGAGAGGTTTCTAAGCTTGGACGTTCGTATACAGCAAGTGAGACGAGTTACAAGTGGCACTGCAGTCATCAATAACGTGCACTTTTAAGTGAGTTTGTGTTAGTGAACATATATTTATAGAAGCTCTAATGATACGTAATTATTGTGTGGTAAGCAATACGCGCAGGTACATTCGTTAAGAAAGGGAAATTGTATGTTCAGATAACCATGCGCTGTTAGCAGCAGCAGTAGCAGCAGCTCATGTGCATGTTTTTATGTGACCATACTGATAAATATGTTAGCAGTTATATACGTATTGAATTACATTTTCACCATTTGCTTCCGTTTGGGTTCTACAAACAAATAAACCAGAAACTAACATGAATATTCACGTATCGTTTGCGGTGAATTACTATTAAAAGGCAGTTTTTGTACTGCTTCATTTGAACGAAAAGCTGCAAAATTTTTTCTGCTTCTGCATGAACATTCACTTGACGTAATATGATGTAAAATGAGTTGTGGCGTAATATTAGCGCATAAAAGTTTGCCCGAGCGCGCCAAAGAATTTGAGAAGTATAAACGTCACTACTGATAGAAAACTGCGAGCATGATTCTAGCTCAATTAGATGTATTTTTTTGTGTAATACAGGTTGCAGGAAGCATACATAATTTACAGCTAACGAAAAGGCATTTCCTGCATGACCTGTGTGCGTCACGCATTGTGATGTCTACAAGGAATACAGAGAATCTGGGAGTGTGTGACACTAACGCTAAATGGGTTTACACCTTTTCTTATACATGCCTGTGGAGAGAACACTTCAACGGCCCTCTTCACGCTTAATTTCTCGAAGTTCGTCGGGTAAACGTGCTTCTGCGTAAGGTTCCGAACAAGCTTGAACGACGACTGTTTTTCTGTTATGTCCAGCAACTTTCTCAAATACGTGGGGCTGTAGTAATGCCCATTGTTGAACAGAACGCGTTTGGTGGACAACATCTGGTTGCGGAGATTTTTCAGGATGTGGCAGTGGTCAAAAGAAAGGAAGAGCCTCCGATTCATATCCATTGGATGTCTGCAACAACAACAAAAAAAAATGAATAAATAAATTGGAGAAAGGCGGCGTTTGCGGTGTGAATAATTAGTTGCATATACGGTTTTCTGTTTTTTACCAAAGTAATGTAAATGTTAGCCATTCGAAGGACGTGTGCGTTGTTAATTATTACCTTATTATAAAATTTCTCCACTCATGCCATGATCCTGCAGGTCTGTGTGTGTGTTTTATTGAGATTACCTACACCTTAAATCTTCCGAAACTTTAAGTATACTCACCCATTCATACAGTCGCATGCAGGTGCGCATACATTACGCAAACGCGTAACGTCAATTGATTTGTAAAGACGGGCTATTTACAGCGATTGTACTGTTGATAGCAATCTTGTTATGGACACGGCTTTCTTATATGGCAGCGCTGATTAAAAAAAAAGAAGGGGGGGGGGGGGCTCTGATGCTGATACAGGCTTTTTTTTTTGTGCGACCAAGTCTTTTTTTTTTTTTCACTCAAACACGGCATGCATGCGCGTGCATACATTGATTGATAGATATGTGGGGTTTAACGTCCCAAAACCACCATATTATTATGAGAGACACCGTAGTGAAGGGCTCCAGAAATTTCGACCACCTGGGGTTCTTTAACGTGCACCCAAATCTGAGAACGCGGGCCTACAACATTTCCGCCTCCATCGGAAAAGCAGCAGCCGCAGCTGGGATTCGATCCATGCATACATTGAGGGCACACTGCGAATACATATAAAAAAATATTTACACTAGGCATTGCGCACAGCTTAATGCGAGCTGAGAGCAAAAATATATACTTAGCAACTTACGGCACAACTGGCATCATACGACCATTCCCTAACATGGTGAACATCTTTTTGTTCGAAGCGTGGTTGTCAGCTACAAGTCGGACCACTTGGAATCCTGCTTCTTCGATGGACTTAATTACTTCAAGTGTTAGTTGATGCAGGTGGTCTCCTTTTACTGACTGCGTGAAATAATATCCCACGGGTAGCCTGAAAAAGATAAAAATTAGCAGTATTCTGTAGCGTCGGTGTCAGCTGGGCTTAAAATCTCACTCCGTTGGAGAGAGGAGGAGAGCCAATTGCTCATCTCGAGCGCTTGTCAAATAAGTGCACAATGCTAAAGTTGACTTGCCGGGGGAAAGGGGGGGGGGGGAGCCCTCCTTAAAAAATAGAAGACGACTCCCCCTGCCCCTCCCCAGACTTTCAGCCCTGGTCGCGGAATAGCACATCATTGGTTAATTAAAGACAACGTTTTCTTTTTATATCTATAGGTGGGGTTAGTCTTTCAGTCACAGCGAAACGTATAGTGATAGACAAAGTGATGATTCACTTACGTGTAGTGCGTTGATAAGCCTACAAATACAAAGGCGAGAAGGTGTGTGGCCAGCTCGTTCTGAATGCCCACTTCTTTTTCTAGGCCTCCCATTTCGACTAGGCCATGGACTTTGTCTCCTTTTTTTTCGTACGTCAGTGCTTGCTTTAAAGACATTTCATCCACAATCAAAGAGCCCATTTTTTCCTAACAAAAAAAATGGGGGGGGGGGGGGGAATTCACTGTTAACAGACATGCGTTATATATCGGCGGAGACAGTTAATTATATAAATAACCTTCTTTGTTGTTCCGTACATGACCCATAATTTAACAGAAATGATTAGGGTTTAGAGCAAACATAGCGCACTGCCGTATACTCTTAAACAATACATCTTACGTTCGAGTAATCCTTGCCACAGGTCTGGTCCCTGTTTATTCACTTTAAATCACTTTTCATTCGGCTATACTAGCATGTATTTTGATCAGTCAAACACTGCCGCGTGCGCTGCTTCCTTCGTTATTCGCGTGCATATTGTAAATAATTCTGATCGAAGTAACGTACCCGTTCGGACAAGTGTGTGCTTTCCGTGTGCAGCCTTTGCTTCATTAGCGACGAAACAACTGCTCCAGTACAGTAGCCAATGTAACGCTTCAGTGTCATGCGACTTGGAAGGGTGAGGCACCCAGACCTCCGCAACATTTCGTACCCGCAGGGTGATTTAGCTTGCCACATTATGGCCTGCCTGATGGTCACCTCTTTCCAACGGTGATTTTTCTCACGCAGGCATTGCAATTGCTCCTTCAAAAATTCAGCCTTCTTGTCGTTCTCGTCCAGCATTTCCTGATGATGAAAGGGCAGTTGAAATGCGTAAATCACGCGCAAGATAACATACTGGAAGAAAGCGGAAGTGCAGGGGAGAATGGAAGCTTGACCCGCTGAAACATCGTAGAGCAGGGAATGCCGGCGCATCCAACAATTCGACATTTACGTACTGGACTTGCCCTTGTCAAGACAAGTTTAGATGTTGTGGGAGAGTGAGCAAACGTTCACACACACGCTACTAAAGGAGGCTGTTGCTGTCCTGACAAAGAATAGTGCACCTGATTGTCGAAACCTTGCATTTGGCATCATTCCTTATTCAACAATTCATAATCGCGAGAAAAGATATGCGTTTACTCTTAAGACAATAATAGATGTTTCATGTCACCACGTGGACATTCAATTGCAGCTATGCTACATTAATGAATTGCGCAACTTCAGACTTGCGTCATGTTCAGTAACCGGCCACCGACTCACACATACGGACTAGCGGAAACTGTTCACTTACACTTTCCAAACCATTCCTTCCTTTTTGAATGCAATGCTGCTCGCTCAAGTTTATAAGGCAGACATCACATGTGCGTCAAGCGTGGCTTCCTGTACGAGCATAAACCGATCGGCCCATAGCACCAACACAACACAGCTTGCAAATTACTGTCTTTCCAGTTGTCAGTCCAATGTCCTTAATTGTTTGCGACGACAGAAATTTGAACTCGTTGTTCGCAGGATAAAGGAATAAACTCGGGGTGCGCCAATCACGCAAGGGGGTACACACCGACCTTCGTATCTTAAACACTTGCTCATGTGCGCGCTTACCCACCAACCTTCTTTTATTCCGTGTCCTTATGTCAGGCCTACACCTTCGTATGACCAGAAAGATTGCCAGCATCGGCGTACACTAAAATGTCACGTAAATTTATATGAAGAAGAAAATCTATAAACAGAGTTTCTCTCGAGCAGACATCATGACAGCGGACTTGTCATCCTTAAGGCTATAATTGTATTTCAGTCTTTCAGAAAACAAGCCTGCTTGTCGAAACGCCGGCTCGAAACAACTTTGCTAAAACTACTGATTAAGCGAGTTGGTTCATGATTATTTTCAGTGTTTGTGTGTGTGTAAACAGCGATTAAAGAATGGGAACAACCCCTGTTCACAGGTTTTTTACTGCAAGCTTCCATCCTCCCCTTTCTGACGTTTCTTACAAAAAAGTATAGGGACACTAAGTTAATAGACTGATAAATGAGTACCTGATAATTCTCTATCGTTCCTGTTCCGATCATACGACTATTAGAACAGAAAAAATTAAGACTAGGTTTAATGTTCTGAGTTTGGCGAACAATCTTCGACACGTGCACGTCGCTTTATGTTGCGTCGCTCCTTGTGTACTTGGCCGCATTGGCTGAGAACATTTCTTTGAAACTTGCTACTTCAGACCTTGCATCTACTAACACAGCAGTCTTAGACATTACCTGAGGCCGTCAAAGTATGACGTCACTGCTAGCCGATGCGCGAGAACTTAAGGGTAGCATCGCCACCTTTACAATCTCTTATAGTTTCGAGAATTCCTTCGCTCACCGGACGTCCTCTCGTAGTACGGGTGATGTTGATAGAATTGACTTACTCCTAAATTGTTATTATGTTCAGAGTCATTTAAAATTAAGTGCGAATATAAAAGGATTAATATAACATTCGTCCACTGACGTAACTGCGTACCTGCAGCGTTAGAGCGCCATTCGCCTCGGCGAGGGCTTTCATCTCGAAAAAATCTTTCTTTAGCTTCTCTAGCTGTGAATGCAAATTACTGTTCATTTCTTTCAGCCTGCTGCACTTCCGCCGCAACGTCTTAGTTGCCGCGACCAGGGAGCGCATCTTCTTCAAACCGATCGACGTTTGCGACGTCATGGAGCGCCGCACTGGCCTCTTCTGGTGTTCCCCTTGTATAACTGAACTACAGTCCTCCATGTTGTCCTGACTTGATGGAAAATGCAACCACTCGGCCTCTTGTGCAGTTTCAATTGGGTTTTCAGAACTATATACTTCCCCAGGCTCCGCTGATGCTCGCTCTTCTTGAGAAGAATCTGCGTTGGACGTTCCCCTGTTAAGCCGAAAAAATAGCGAAGCATGACAGATATATTGTCCCGCTAAACGCATAAGGGAATACTGCTAACATTATTCTTATCCGTTGTTGTGTTAGACTTCAAGTTTTACTTACAGTATTTTTACTTGTATGGGTGCCAGCGTTGTTTCCCCCTGCGTTCGTTTTAGCCGCTTTTTCCGCGGCATTGGATCTTGCCCACGTGGATCAGGAGAAGCGGGAAATAAGGAAGGCACGGCTGTGGGCTTCAACATCTTCCTTTTCGTCACTGTTCTGTAATCTTCAGCGGTAAAATGCAGGCTGCATACCTTCGACCGGTCGCTGGGCTCCCAGCGATGCTTTCCTGAACCTTCATCAAAGGTAAAGGCGTATACGCATGGCTAGCAAGATTGCAAAATAACAGTCCATAACACCTTTTTTGTAATTAATTTTTCCAAAATGTAACAAGCCAAATGGGGAGGTTAAGAAAAAGCATAGCCACGATTTTATTCTGGGGAAGTACCTGTATACCCATTTAGTGCATTTTCATATTTTCTCGCAGCCTTTGTAAATGTCTTTTTAGATGACTACATTCGTCGATTGATGTTTAGTGATGGTACGTGGTCGAGTCCAGTGGCATACTTGAAGCCCTTTATTCGAAGAGCTCATTGGCTATACAAGGTTTCATAACAAAGCTGAATTTCCTAATGGCTGCTCAGTAACGAAGCGCGACCCAATACGACAGAGCCGAAACCGAGGCGCACTTGAGCGCCTTGGTCTTGGTTTAGAGCGCAAACCTCTAACCTGTACAATGACTCCGCCGTTGACGACGATGACTTCAGTGGTTTTTGTTCTTTTGCATTCTCCAAAACGAATCTTTGTCATGCATGATGTAATCTCAGATGCAGCACGCACATAAATAGAGTATCTGTCGCTGATTATTCCAGGTTCCTCATTTCGGTTTCACCGGCTGGGTCTCTTAACCCTCACAGAGCCGATGGGCTCATTGCACGAAGGACTTCAATTATGTCATTATACCCGACCGCCTGCCAGCCCTATATAGAGTGAACAGTTAATCGCCACATTTCGTTACCGGCGTAACGTTTCTAATTACCTTAAGTAAGCTTATACAGAAACGAACAAAGCTGTATGGGAAGATAGAAGTTTGAGATGAGAAATACATTTGACCAAATTCGGTCGCTAACTTCAGTGACACCCAGTGTTCAAGAGTTGTCCATCGCTAAACACACACACACACACACACACACACACACACACACACACACACACACACACACACACACACACACACACACACACACACACACACACACACACACACACACACACACACACACACACACACACACACACACACACACAGAGAGACAAACTGTGGAGGCAGCACGTAAATATTTCATATCATTAATTTTTTTATGGATTTCGGCGGCATTTGTTGAGGCAGCCTTCGGGAAGGGTGCTCGAACCCCTCGCAACCCACCGCTACGCATTTTTACATAATTTACAGATTTCGTATATTTACTTTTTTCTTGTGTGCTATATTTAAATTTCTTGGCACTATTTGTGGAGCCTGCCATATTAGCCGCGGTACTTTAAAAAAGCTTTCATGTTTTTTAGCTCAGTGAATTAGCATAACACACGGAAATAAAGTTTACTAAAGCACCCTGGTGCTTCTTGCTAGCTTGCAACTCGTTCTGAATTGAAACGACTCTCAAAAACACAAGACTCACCTTTTCTTCCAATTGCCTCGATCCATTCTTCCCGTATGTCTGTGGCAGGAAACTCGTGAAAACTTACTTTACTTTGTTTGCCTTGTTCCGATTTGCAATATGGCACGCAGCAATACACCATACTTACATTTGAGGTGTCAGCTCATCTAAAAAAAAAAAAACTGCACGCGGCCACTATTAGAGCTGACTACTGCAGCTATCTGCCGTCTGCAAGTTTCTGCACACGACCTACTGTGTTTCTGCGTATCTTCTGCAATTTGTGTATGCGTATCGTCTGGAACCATCGTGATTCAGTGTGAACAATGAATGCCTAACAATAGTTTTTTTATCTCGTTGGACTACGTTTTCATTCAAGAAATATTTTCATAATAAATTTTCCTTCATTTGTAGAAAAGTTCCCGTCTGCTTGCCACTGTGACCCTTTGTGTGCTTTTTTTACGGTTCTATTTCTGCTTCAAACGTCCACACGAATGCAGCCAACTCTGACGAGGAATCATATCGCTTTATTTGCCATATTTTACACATTCATACACAATTCATGCACAATAAGAACGATTTGCACTGCCACAGCGATGGCTGAAGCAGACGACAGCGAACAGGTGCTGCCTAGCGCCACGCCGCTCGTAGGTGACGGCCCTAGCGGCAGAAGGTATGAACTAGAACGTGGGCGCTGGAAGAGGTGCTCTCTGGGCAGGTCAGGAGTGTAGTAGGTCATGACTGGAACCATGGTTGCTTTGATGCATACATGTGGCAACATGGCAGCCGCGTCGCATGTAAACATGAAGGAAATCAAGGATAACTTAGAAAATTGGGAACACCCGTCGGAACCTCTGGCACCAATCACTGAGAAACAAGCTGAAGGCATATCTCAGCTCATGGCCCATGTTGCAGAGCGCCCTATGCCCGATGGAGTAAGTACCTTTTTTTCCGTGTCTAATTAAGTGACCTGGCGGTGATGTGAGATGGTTTCAGACTCTGCTGGTCCGGACCGTTCATGCATTTATTTGTGCCTACTGGATACCTGGCGGTGATGTGAGATGGTTTCAGACTCTGCTGGTCCGGACCGTTCATGCATTTATTTGTGTCTACTGGATACCCCAAAAATTGCGAAAAATAAAGAAGGAATGTGTAGCTATATAATCGGTGATTTAAACTAAATGCTTGTCACTGTATGACGCTGGCTGTTAGAAGAGTTCCCTGCTAAACTTACGTGTTCCTTGAAGTTCGATCAAATGTTTTTTTTTTTTTATTCAGATCCTGCTTTCGCCGCTGTGTTTTATCATTCCCTTTGTGATGTCATTTGACGAATATTCAACTGGAATGGTTTGTCTGTTGCAAGAATGAATAATGTGGCCATTCTAGGAAAACCTCTAAAGTTTATTGTACCAGGTCGACTCGTACTACTCGCGCAGGTGACGCTACGTCACCGTTGCTCACCGATTGGTAGCAAATGCATGGACGCACCTTTTAGCAACTTTATTGGCTCGCTGATCGTGCTTAAGTGTTTTTTTTTTTTGTGTGTGTGTGTGTGCGCAATCGACGGGGTAACAAAACTAATTACAGATGCCACCGAGTTTGTCGACGACGCCAGACCTCAAACGCAAAGCGATGCCACTGGTTCCCGAACTGTCCGAGTTACCAGAATGCTTGCAAAAAGTTTGGAAAGGAGACGTGGCGATCACGAATGCACAACAGGTACGCTGACAACAGCTTCAACACTTGTCACGTCTCGCAGTTGCTTGCGAGCAGTACGCCTTATTCGATGTTCTCTTGTAGTTCCTGACGTGGTTCTCGGAGGTGGAAGAGAGGATGATGGAGGAAAGTGACTGGGAATATACGTATGAAGCCGTTTGTTTATGCATCTTTGTTGTTGTTGTTGTTGTTGTTGTTGTACAACGTATTTTACTGGTCAATTTAATACTGCCCTCGGCCAGCCCTCAGATAAGATGCATGGTGTTGTCATTCAGGCACAAGTTCCCATGTTTCGTCATTCTTAATGTCGCGCCCAGTTGAAGGAAAGAACTGTGCCGAAGGAGTTTTCAGAGACTGATAAAGAAACCGTGGCGACAAGATAGTTTCTTTGCTAGTAAAATCTTCATGCTTCTCGATTCGAGCACTCTTGTTACAATATTTACTTCGTTTGACATTTCTACATTTCAAGTGCCCACAATTTTGTGCACCCATATAGGTTATTATTTTTTGCACACATGCACAATCAGTGCAAAGTATTGCATTTGTATAGCAATATGACAGTCGCAAATTCGTTAGAAACCAGAAGAACACAGTCTGGGAAAACTCTCATACTGTAAGTCATTTCGTGCTGGCTGTATTGCTATAATTGTGACTCCTTTAGACACGCTACAGTTACCCCTGATAGTCTTTGTGGCATGCATGAAGAAAATGGCAACACAAATTTATAATTTATTGATTGTGTTTACTGCATCTTATTATCTAATTGCATTGCTTTTTCATTCTTAACAGCAACTACATTGATGTGGTGTCATCGTACCGGGAAAAGTGCTGTGGACTGCTTAGTGAAATCGATGCGTCGATGGCACAATTGAGGTTGCTCCAAGAGGAATACGAGCTTGTGTCGAACAAAACGAATGCACTTCACGAAGCCTGCGAGCACCTGCTGGATGAACAGGTACCTTCGTGGATTTGTGTTTTCTTCTTGTTTTTTTTATCCACCATCCCAATCATTAGTAGTGACACCTTGTCTACTACTTTGCAGTCAAAACTGATGAACGCCGTTGAAACCATTGCCGAAAAACTGCGGTACTTCACAGAGTTGGACACCTTATCCCAAGTAAGACTTGCAGGTTACTTTTGAGAATGAATGGTCGTTATGTTCGTGTGACTGCACTCACCTTTTCTTTTCTTCTCGATTCAGAAAATGGCTTCCCCCGACATTTCTGTTCTGAGTGAAACTTTCATACCCATGTTGACAAGACTGGACGAGTGCATCAGCTATCTGGAATCAAACGTGAGTGTGTAAGGTCATCTTTGTCACTTAGTTTGGTCGGCACATATGCAGCCGTGTTCTCGCTTGGATGCAGATATACTTTTGTCATGCAACTCATCATCGTGGTGGCTTGGTTGCCAGCTAAGATGTAGTACTGCTCATTTCAAGAGTGCGGGTATGATTCCTGGTTACGGTGGTCGCCGTGAATGGAAATTGTAACAGCACAATTCATTGGGGGCATAATGCAGAAACACCCATATACTTTGATATATGTGCACTCTATCAAGAAAGCCCAAGTGAAAAAAAATAAGTTCAGAGTTTCGAGCTGCGGCGTCCCTCGTAAGACTTTTTTAGTTTTGTTATATAAGACCCCAATATTTTTTTAATTTTGTTTGAGAAAAAAACAATTTGTTACCTTTGACAGAAAAAAAGAAGAAAAAGGGACCAACAACTGGCCAGAACGTGGGATTAGATTTTGGTGGAAATGAAAAGAGCGCGAGTTATAGTGACAGACTCAAGCATTCCTTTCCCGGGCTGAGTTGCATAGAGTTTCCTAAAATTAACTAGAGGGGACTCTGGCATTGGGATCAATCACCAACCCTGGGAATAATGGCTAGTACATGGATATGCCTCTTCATGCTTGCTGGCTTACAATGCACTTGTGGCTTTGCTAATTACAGTGTTTTGGCTTTGCTACGAATAAAAGAACTGTTCATTTTGAACTTTGTTACCAGATTTTAATTAGTGAGCCTAAAATGTTAAGGTATTGAAGTGCAACTGCTGAACATTTGCTTATTATCATTTCATGACAAAACAGCTCTAAGCCACGTAAAACCAAGCAGAGCAGAAACTACGACGAATAGACAAATCCACGTACTTCCCATCGTTCCCATGCTAGATGAAAAGTCATGTGTTGTAGCTCTCATAGACACTAACACAAGAGTTTTTTCTAATGTATTTATAGGAAACTCTAGGATTTACATTTTTAAAACTTGTTTAAAAGCAACTAAACCAGTATGTTAAAAAGCCCATTTTATCACATTTCCTGATCGAATTTAGAAATAGTAGTTCGAGAGTAGAGGTGCTCAGAAGTACAAACACCTCAAAAATAAGTTTTGCGAGAAATCAATTTTTTTGGCCATTTTTGGTAGTTCTAGAACCCGCAACCCCCTTAATGCACATATACACTCCATAAAGCAGACAAGGCATAGCCGCCATAGTAGCTCAGTTGGTAGAGCATCGGACGGGTTATTCGAAGGTCGCAGGTTCGGTTACTGCCCACAGGAACTTATCTTTTCGTCCACTTTTCTTTCTTCACATTTACTTTACAATTACTTCTAATAATATATCATATACCTCCCTTGGCATGATTGTCTGTTATATCTGAATAATATTGTGTCTAACAAAGAAAACAACCCCTAAATGTGCAGTTCCTTGGTTTATCCACATAATATAGTGATTTCAGAAAAACGTAACATCTCTACGCCCATGTAGTATTTACACACCTCGGGCCACAGACTCCACCTAACTGACGTTGGTTTCTGCTATTTCAGCCCCAATACAAAGAAGCTGGAGCCTACCTGGTCAAGTTCAAACACATGCAGTGGCAGGCGCTGGAGATGATTCGGTCGTACGTGACGAGTACTCTGGAGCACACGACACACCAAGTGTTGTCCCGCAAGGACCCTCTGTGCTCCACAGACAATTCTTTCGCACTGCTGTACGGCAAGTTTAGGACTCATGCACCGAGGATTCACTCTCTGGTGGGCCAGATTGAAGAACGGGTGGAACGAAATGCTGAGTATGTACTAAACTTACTCTTTTTTTATTTGCTCTCTCCTTTTTAAATGTGAAACAGTCCTGCGGCATCTTGCTCCATGCTTTCTTTCCAAGGTCACCTTGTCATTTTCAGGCTTTCCTCAGAGCATCATGCTGTGAATTAGCATGAATAAGATTACTTCTAGAATTATAGAAGTGGTATATAAAACTGCTTATGAAATAATAATTAATCCAATATTTTTTATATGGATAATTAATTAATTTTTTCATGTGTATCAGCAAAGCACGTGGCTTCAACAGAGTTTTCATGCAAATGTACGCTTTTCTATGATGTGTAATATTTTTTAAAGTCTTCTTTGCTTGTACAGTTGCTGAATTGCTTGGTCTTACCACGGCCGCTGGATGAAAAACAATGCGCGGCCTGCTGTGTGCCGTCGAGGCAGTAGGTCAGGCCTAGTTCACCTCGCGCCCGCTCAGGCGCCACCCCTTCTCCCAGGAAAAGCGCTTTCGCTTTCACACACATTTCTACACGGCACAGTAGGCCATAAATAACGCTTTTCGTAGCTGCACATCACAGGTTCGAATCTTATTCATTATTAGGAGTACCTTTTACACCACATATGCGAAAAGTATGCGGCCAATCATTTTTGGAGTATAGGTCACAGTCCATGAATGCTGCCCATTTGACTCATGAAAAAGGTCACTGATTCCGTTCAGGGGGAAGTAATTTCCTGGCTGATTTTAAGGACTGATGTATCAGCCCACCGAAAAGCACCGCAAAAACACGCACAATTTAAACGTTGCTTCTTTTAATGCATGAACTATGCCAGTTGCGGTCCAAAGCCCAAGTTAAAAAGCAAGAGCTAACAACACAAATTATGTACTCTCAGCGAAGACATCACACAAACTTGCACACTCTGCAGCTACCAAGTACAACTCACAAAATCACTTAGAAGGTATTTAAAACAGTGGGAACAAACTTACCGCTCTACAAATGCAATCTCAAACATCATAAACTGCGCAAGAACACTTAGCAGCCCCAAATATTCGACACACGCTTCTACTTCACAATTTTTGGGTGTTTCGAAAATTTCTCTTCATGGAAACACTGAAACGAACTCCAGTGCTGGTCGCCATCCCGGCCACACTGTTCAACAAAGTTCTCCAGTGGTGTCATAACTCCATTCTTTTTACATCTGCTCACCGCGCTACATGAATCACTGACACCGCTCAAACATCACAACTTCTTGGCCGATGTTCACGAACAGCCCCACCCTCCAACACATCTACTTATGATCCTTCACAGTTTCGCGAACATTCTAAGCAATTGTATTGTGCGTAGCACGTACCACGGCGACAGCCAGGGGAAAGAGTTTCGTTTCGCCGGTTCATCTGCGAAAACGGTCGCCCCCAAAAAGACCCCGTTTCAATGTCTTGATTTCTACTAATCTGTGCTGGTTAGCTGTCACATGTGTAGAGGGTAAGAGCACGCCCTGGGTGCCTTTTGATGCTTGTTTCCTTGTTTCATTGTGCGCGTTCGTGAAGGAAACATTTGGCATGGTGATTTGATGCTGTCGTCTGGAAGCGGTGACGTGCGCCTGCTTCAGTCCTCGTTTGTGACAAAAATAAGTGCTCTGTTACGAATAATATGCATCTCGATATGCTTCTTGCTACTGTAGATTGCAGGGGAATACGTTGTGCTTCAATCTAGCTTATTTTTTCGCGTTCGAGCTGCTCATGTGCACCAAAGAACCGTACTTGATCATAGGAAACTTGAAGCAAACTGCCCTCACACATGCTAGCACACAAAATAAGCACAAGAAAGCACACAGACATGCACAAATCCTAACGCAACCACATTGAAACACGAAGTGCCATCCGGTTCGACGGGTGGAGCGTCAGCGCCCTCCCCAAATGCGGCCAAAACTGTCAACTCTGCCCAGACGCGCTCGCCCATTGACAGCGACGCAACGGGCCGCACCTTGTTTTTTATCCAGTGGCCATGGTCTCACATAGTCGAAATTGCTTGGTAAGTCCAGTGGTGGGAAACCTGTGCCGATTGTGCCAACTTGTGACAACTGGAAATTTGGGCATCATGCTGCTCCAAAAGGGTCTTTTTTGTCTAATTTGCACCATTGCTGCACCACAAGGTGATTGTGGAACCGAAAGTAATCGTCACCAATATTACCAGATGTTTATTATCTTAAAAACTTCCCTAGAGTTGCGCTGCTGCAGCAGTACGGAATCGATTGATCAATTATTCTGACTTCCGCGCGATTGTGGCGGTGCCTTTTTTCATAACAATTGGCAAAGACTGAAGGCAATGTGGCTTCCACTGAAAAGTGTGTCAGTATGACATCGCCAACAAAAAACCTACATGTGCAATGAGCCGTCGCTTTAAGCCTACTGCACGCTTTTAATAACTGCCGACTGCGTTGGCATGCGGGGGTGCCAATTGCTTCCGCCTCGATCACTGTACGGGACCGCATTCAGCATGCACTGCTTTGCAGAAACAGAAGCAGCTCTCTTTCGCTAACTTGATCCTTGCGGACCGTAGGCACCGAGGCAGCAAGCACACTACACACTTTCATGAAGCAACAACCCTAACACACCTTCGTCTGCTGCCAAGACCGCTAGAGCATTGCTTGCAGGAGGCTCGCATCATTGCATTAACACAGTAGCCTTCTTGCCACATCTGTGCGTGGTTTGAAGTTGGGTGGGCGCAAGTGGCCGGCACGGTGTGTATGCCAAGTAGGCAAAGTGCTGCACGCAACTAGCGAGTAGACAATGGGCTTCCTTGCGACCGTACCCAGTCTCAAAAAGCTGTCTGTTTTCGCCAAGTAGCAGATTACGGTACACATTTATCGCGGACAGCTGCATATGTCCATTTTGTCGCTTTGCCATTGTTGCCTCAGCTGCGTATCCCGGACTCCTTGGTACTTTCGGAATGCTCCTTGATGTCGGCACTGCGTGCCGTCCGATGTCCGTGTAAGATAGTGCGAGAGTGCCAATCATTTCTGAATATTGGCAAAGAGAACGCAATGGCTTTGTGGTAGGAACTTTAGGCAATATTTGCAGTGGCACTGTATTTATTTCTTCTTCAGCGGCGATGGTGCACGTTAAGAATTGGTACTTGGTGATTAATGCATTCTACGTTTTATACGCGGCTTGCTGCATTTTTTGGTCGTATGTACGTATTAACAAGGTTTTAATGTAACAAGCTTTCAACGTGTGTGTGTGAGGGGGAGGGGGCATAGGCATGCACAAGGTTCTCCTTCAGGGTGGTAGGGCAAAGGTTCGTCGCAGCGTTTCCCTCCCTATCATGTCAATGTGTGGGGCTGGTTTTGCGCCCCCCTCTCGTACCCCCTCCCCCGTGCCTTCCGTGGGCACGTCTACGTGAGTAAGCATGCGCACGCGCTGCTAGAACTTCATGCTGCAGCCAGCGAGTGGGTGCTATATCCTTCACTCTTTTTTCTCCGCTTCCGTATAGGATTCTGCTTTTGTTTATATTTTGGTGCTTATTTTGTAGGCTTGCTGCTTCTGTATAAATTATTATGTAAATTGAGAGGACAATAAACTAAATAAAGCTAAGTTTTCTTCCTCTGTGTGTACTATGAAAAAGACCGCGTGTGCTCCAAACACAGAGGTAGCTGCTTAAAAGCAGATTTGCCTGCTCCAAAATGCTGGACGGTGTTCCCACCACTGTTAGTCTCACAGAGAAGTAGAATAACTTGGCTCAACACTACTTCAAGAAGCACTGACGTCAAGTTTCAGAATCGAGATGTGCCCTTCATTCGATTTCTCGGTGTGAATAGGTCCTCTTGGCCAAATTTGAATCGCGACCATCGCGTGCAAGATATTTTATTTCAACAGGAAACAGCGTACGAGAGCTTGATGGAAAATGCAGTGCCCCTGTCACATCGACACTAGTGCTACATGTTCGGTGTGATACATTCCACACATACGATCTCGAGTGACGATGCGCTAGTAGCGACGATGTCTTGGAATGTTTTCAAAAACTTGGAATGTTTTCAGACAAAGTGGTCACCGCATTATCAAGTAGTCCCGGGCAAGTTTTCCGCAGTGCTACTTTCACACGCAGAGTGAAATTTCAGTGTCCTGGTGAGATTTAGACGCCTAGAGCGTGCTCGAACTTCCCACCTTTTTATGGTGTGTAAGTGCTGCCATCTATGAACACAAAAAGTTCAAATCTGAGTTGCTTTGGAGCTGGTGAGCCCTCATAACAGTAAAAAGTCCGGGAAATTGGAGGCCGAAGGCTATAAGCGTCTGGAATTTCGGACTTTTTAATACATTGACCTTATGGGGAACTTTGCGATGCCACAGATGAGTCCGGAAAATCGGGCATGTCCGGAATTTCCGGAGTCCGGGAAATCGGACGTCGACTGTAAACAGGTATCATCGCTAACAAGTAACTTGCAGGTATCGTTGATAGTGAATTTTAGTTTGTCCATAGACTTCCTTGCATCCGGGTAATACCTGGTAGGTCACTGCCGCCGCCATCGTCAGAGGTCGGATAGGTGGGGCGATTTGGAGGCGCAAAAAAGAATCTGGCAAGCAGGGAACGTATTCTGTTTCTCTGCTGGTGCACATTCCCTATACCGATATTCTATTGATTCCTTTGCGTATACCTGAATGCTGCACCCGCCAAAACACACCAATATAGGTAATTCAGATGCATGAGCCAGCATGGCCGAAGCATGCATCCTCGGGTTTGAAGGAGCACGCCTTTCTAAGCATTGCTGCTTAGAACGGCGTCTCTTTTGAAAACGCTGTTCTGCAAAGGGTCGATAGTAGCAAAACTGATCTGTGGCATCGTGAATCGCAAATATTCCAAGCTCCAGGCTTTCCTATTCAACCTTAGTCGACATTTTGTACAGCGACGATGGCAATGCAGGGGACAAGGCATGACTGAATGTGTGCATCTGGCAGACAAAATGCTTGCGGAGCTGCTCAGCTTGACGTAGTCTTTTCTGTGGAGAAGTGGTCAGCTGTGGCATGATCTGGAGGTGACTGCGAGGTAGTGCTACTGGTAGCACTTTCAGTTTTAAAAATGGTTGGATTGCTGGCCGTTTTGAATTGTGCTAGACACCAGTCATATAAATCAATAAACTTGATAGGTATTTGTCCCTCAGTTGCCTTATCGGCCGCGAATCTGTACTAGGGGATCAATAGCTACTCCTTGACGCAAAAATCTTCATATGAGTAAATTTGATGTCAGTGCCCCTTTCAGAAAACTTCGAAAACTTCGCATTCAAGTCGAAAACTTCTATATCCTTTTAAAGTGGCCCATGCACAATTGCTGCGGTGTCAGAACTTTTGTGTATTGACGGTCTCAGACATTTAAATGAGTGTTGCATACAGTTTATCTTTTGTGTACATCCAGGTATCGAGAGCTGATGGATGCTTGCCATACCTGCTATTTTGGGCAACGAGAGACTCTGCTCGGGCCTAGCGTGTCGACAGCCATGAAAGAACTTGCAGCCACTCACCAGCGCGATCATTGTGCTCTGGTCAGAAGCGGGTGTGCCTTCCTGGTGCACCTCTGTGAAGATGAGCACCAGTTGTACATGCAGTTTTTCTCCAAGGCCACTTCATTGTTGGAGTAAGTTTACTCGTGCAGTTGCCCTTGTATGGTAGTTTATCATGTGGGCATGGCTAGGGCATGTAGCGTGTAGGCAAGATACCTAATCACTGGTTCATTAACGGTAACGGACTGGATTACATGAGAAGGCAAGCACGCGAGGGGAAGACAGAAGGTTAGGTGGGCTAATGGGATCAAGAAGTCCGCGAGTATAACGTGGCTGCAGGAAACATGGGGTAGACTTTTGCTCTGCAGTGGGCATAGCCAGGTTGATGATGATGATGATGATGATGGTAGCTTGGCAGTTATGGTGTTGCACCGTTCAGCCTGAAGGCATGGGTGCAATGCCCAACCTCATGTGTCGCATTTCTGTTGGTAAATTGCAAAAGCACTTTAGTACTTAGATTTACACTCGTACGACACAATCTCAGGTGGCAACAATTAATTTGTGATTTCTATACCACAGGATGTGTCTTTATTGTATCATGGTTTTGGCCTATAAAACTTCAGAATCCAGCTTTTTTGTATCTATATATACTATACGTAATGAGAATGTACACGGTGAAGCGAACTTTTCTATGGTCCTAGCCAAGGCCCATCGACCTGCACTGTAATAGAGTGCGGTTGTTGCGAACCAATTTTCACATTGTGACGTTTGATGCTTTCAAGCTATCATGCAGATATCAGCAGGTGCTGCCCACGCAGTCACGGAAAACATGACAAGCACTCTCGGGCAAAACCTAAGCAAGGGCATGCGCGCCACCATTTCATTAGAATCCGGCTGTAGCAAAATACTTTTCTTGCGCCATGGCTAGAATAAATCTCCAGGGACGTGTTGTAGCCCCTGATATTGTGTGTGCAAATCTTAGAGGCCTAATACACCCTTGTATGTCTTCATTTTTTAATTACAGGTTGAAGTGTCATTGCTCTTTTTTTTTTACGCGTCGACATGTGCTGCGGTCGTACTGTGTTTACACGTGCCTACCATGTCAGTGCATACCATGTCCTCGCGCATTAGACATTTTATAAAAGGTGGACGAGGACTGAAAGAAGTGGATAGTCTGAATTGGCAAGGAAGCTAGGCTTTGCAACATCATGCATGACTGTTTGGGACGCACACTCCTGACATCTTGCATGGGCACCGTGCTTGCATGGGCACCGCCATAAATTTCCTGGAAAAACTCTCTAACAAAATTACAATGAGAAAGCAACAAAGCACAGAGGTTCTGAAATTTTCTAGTCTTTATCTTTCGCTACAAAAGGCTCCTTAAAAGCCAACTCCGGCGATTTTTTTTATCATGTTAAATAATTGTGCTTTTATGTTCTTGAGACTCTTGTCAAGCGCCCTATAACTGAAATGCTCGGCCACTTTAAAAATAATTTTTAATAAGCAAAAAGGCACAATACTGAAACCAAAACCCAACCGAGTGTACTGTCTATGTATGACATACTGCTTGGTAAGAACCGGAAACCCAGCAAGGCTTGTCGGTCGCACCAGTGCTGTGTACGAAAAGAGTGAAAGCCAGGAAGAGGAGATGCTCCGCGGAATCCACAGATAGTAGAATGCGCCGCACCATGTCTGTGACTGATCGTTTCATGTGCACAAGCTCTTCGGAGATGTCAATGAAAGCTACAATTCGGATACAATTGGAGGTCAACAGGCATCGCTGTTCCTCTTCAATGAAGCAGAAGAGATTTTTGCATCTGCTTGCCATATTGCGCATAATGCCGACAAATGGCACCACTTGTCAAGGTCGTCCAAGTTTGTGGCTGTGTCAATGGGCTAAATTGCTCATGCCAAGAAGTTCATTGTCAAAGTAAGACTCTTTAATGTTGTCACGGAAAGAGGGCAGAAGTTAGTGGAGCGCAGTATGATATTGAAAATTTTGATTATTAATGTCAGCCGAGTAAGTACCTTTCTCACGATGTGCAGCTTATAATACACTGATATATGCGCTCTCGGTGAATCCGGCATTTGTCACTGAAAGTGTTTCATTATGTTGAAGTTCGTGCATGTGCGCATTTTAACAAGCACGATGTTAACCAAACTTTTCGCGTGGTAAGCCGCCAGTGCTAGCTAAAAACACCCTACAATCGAGACAAAGTGTAGTCCTCGGCTGTGTTTAATGGCTTTTATCATATTGGGCCTCCAGTGAAATACCGTATTTACTCGCTTAATCCTCGCACTCACCCAACAAAAATACGAGTTCTTTTTTTCCTCGAGTAATTATCGCACCCCCAAAAACTGCCGCAAGAATGTCGTCTGCTCGTTCCAGCCACTGATGATAATAGCGCGTGTCATCTGGCGCCATCTCTTAAGCATCAACCGAACTATTACTGCATGGAGATTCAATCCAAACCAAGCCAAAGTGGCAAGTGCGCGTTGCACCGTGTTTTGTATGTTGTGTTGGTAATCTTGTCACGTTATGGGGCGATACCGAAGCTACACAGCTGCTTTCAAGTTGAAAGTGATAGATCATGCACTAAACAACGACAACAGGGCCGCCGGTAGGCCCTTCGGAGTCTACGAGGTTTGTGTTCGCTACTGGTGATGGCAGCTGAAAGCCACCAAGATGCGTTGGGCCTGCCGTGTGCCTAAAACGAGGATTCATCGTAAACTTTATTTCTTCAGAAGGAAATTGCGGACGATTCTATTAAACAGCCATCAGCCCAATACTGACGTCTTACGCTCACCTTTTAAGGGCTCCTGTTGGGCGACGAATGCTACCACTACGGCCGCAACATCCATAAGCTTTGCGTATGGTATTCTAATTCTCGACTATTTGCTTGCACTTTTAGTGTCTCAAATAAATCTCGCCTTGTGTTGAACCAGTGCTTTTAATGTTGAGGTAAGTTTTAATTCGTACTTCTCAAAGCTTGCTGTTCGTTGCTGGTGTGAGAGTCTCGATTTGCGGCCACTTCGTTTTCTTTTTTGCACTGTCCGTCCTCGTGGAAAGTTTTCCCCGCGTAATTCTCGCACCCCCCAATTTTGCATCGGTTTTCTGCCAGAAAAAAAGTGCGAAGATGATGCGAGTAAATACGGTACCACTTGCCACCCATCTCACACTCACCTGCATGGAAAAGGAAATCATAGGCTCAAACAAGGATGCGCCGGCCAAACACACACAATCCACAGCAGACAATCAGACGCTGCAGTGGCGCCTGAGGTTCCGTCACTTTCGTAGCCTTGCCGAGCTTGACGTTACACGCACAATGTTGCCAACAATTCTGGCAAGCCACATGAGCGTTTCGAGGCAATCTATGAAACTTATATTTAAAAACAATATGCGAAAATTTCAAGCCTGTAATTTGTCACAAATGGGGAAGTGTGCAAATCAATGCACCCATTGCATTTCACTGATATCTATTGACCTCAGAAAATCGCTGGAGTTGGCCTTTAAGTCACTTTTGCTGCAGTACTTGTGCCGTGCAGAAAAGCGTGCAAACATTACAAAGGTATTACTAGTTGCAGGTGACAGCACACCTGGTTTATTTATTACGCGCACGGGCCTTATATTTATGACTGCCTCTATGATTGTTAATGTCGAAAATTTCACCAGCTTTCCATAGTTTTCATAGTTTTTGGTGATGCGAATTTCGAATGACGCGAATATCTTTGGTTACCCTGCGAGATTCATATCACTGAAGTTTTACTGCACTTACAGAGCAGCAAAGTAGCAGAAAATACTTTAACACACATCAAGCTGCTACACTGTTTTGGTTGAGTTTCAAGGTGACTTACCGTCGTATTCATAAACACTCCTTGACTTGAACTTGATTTGCTAGTGGCTTCAATGCAGCATGTTTGAAACACATTTGTGTGTTTGTGCTGCCTTGGTACCGCCTAAGTCAGCGCATTCAGAACGTGTTTGTGCTGCATTGAAAGTTGTGGCAAGTCAAGTTCAGGTCTAGGAGCGTTTCTGAATACGGAGCTTATTTATCTTGCATTCCATAACCAGGTACTATACCTTGATTATATGTTCCTTGAAAGGGTTAAGCACATGTGGTACTTACATTTTTGTGTCAGGCAAACTGATGCCGCAGTTTATTGAAACTATGACTACTCTCAAAGTCGAGTTGTAATAGGCTTATTCTGTAGTGATTCTTTAATGATTAGGAGCAGCGTAATGTAGACCATTTGTTGTAGGCTCGGCTATAATATGAAAGTTAGTATTGCTGTGTGCACGGTATTGAAATATTGCTTATTTTCTAACTGCCAAAGCATTACTACACTCAAAGCTCATTATAACAAAGTTGCATCACACACGAAAGTAAGTTCATTATATCCAAAAATTCGTTATATATATTGAAAGACGCAGGCAGACTAGGTACGGCGAGCAGGCAGGGCGAGCAGAAGCGTTTATTCTGCGATGTCTGGCTCGGCTCAGAACAACACCCCAAGAGAGAGGACGATGATGATGGGTCTGTGCAAGTGAGAACGATCAAATGCTTGGAATGTGCTTACAATTTCCCCCCCCCCTCTGCGAAGCGGCCAACCTGGCCGCCAGTCAGAGATCGGCCGAACGAGTAACAAAAGGCTTCATGCGTGAGACGTGAACTATTTCCGTGCTGCGCAGGCGGCGGTCAGTGACAGACTGAAGCGGGGTGACGAGGTAGTTAACTGGAGATGTCTGTCGTATAACGGTGTATGGGCCAACATACCGGTGAAGAAATTTCTCGCAAAGGCCCGACGCTCGAACCGGGGTCCATAGTAAAACCTTATCGCCAGCATTAAAGGCCACGTCGCGTCGTTTTTTATCACAGCGATGTTTTCTCTCCTTTTGGGTTGCTTCTGTGTTTTTGCGAGCAATTTCACGGCATTGTGTGACTCGGGCTGCGAACTCTTCTGGGAGCGAGGTACTGCTTGGAGCCGGTGCAAAGAAAAATGCCGTGTCGAAGACCGAGGAGGCAGATCGGCCGTACACGAGAAAAAACGGGCTGTAGCCAGTTGATCGTTGTACCGCAGTATTGTATGCGAAGGTGACAAACGGTAAAATGTTATCCCAATTTTTGTGGTCAGGATGCAAGTACATCGATATCATGTCAGAGAGTGTTCGGTGGAAGCGCTCGGTAAGGCCATTCGTTTGCGGATGGTATGTAGAAGTGGTTTTATGCACTGTATTGCACGCCTGCAGGACTTCATCCAGGACCTTGGAAAGGAAGGCTTTGCCACGGTCACTCAAAAGGACGCGAGGGGCTCCGTGGCGCAAGACGATGGAGTTCAAGAAAAAATTGGCGATTTCTGTTCATTATATCGTGGTTCGAGTGTATAACATAAATGTGTGTCTGTTTTTTTTTCTTTTCTTTAGCGACTTTCTGGGTCACTTATGTGGCAGACTGTATGATGTCTTTCGTCCCATCATAATTCACATCAATCACCTGGAAACACTGGCAGAACTCTGTAGTATATTGAAGGTACAGTGCCTCTTTTTTTCTCTTTCTTTATGTATTTCATGCATTGTTCTGTATGAACAATAACCATTTTTTAATCATTATCTTTGCTGTAGGCAGAAATCTTATTGCTGCAATTTTCGTTTCTAGGTAGAAATGATGGAGCAACACGTTGCTGCGAATCGTAAGTATACTCAAAGTGTTACACAACGGGCCTTTTACCTAGTTCACAAATTACTAGACATTATTGAATTAGAAATGAAGTGCTAGTGGCACATAGGAGTCCTGTCTGTTGCGCATTGCTTTGTTGCAAAAGCAGGAGCCAGGTTTACATGTCTTGCGACATCATACAGGCATGCTGTTTTCATACTCACCATGTGCAAAAGTAACAGGGTTACCTTTCATTCAACAAGCTGCCTCACAAGAAAGCTAGTATGATTATCAGCAAACACACTTATTGATGTTTGTGGACGTTGGTAAATCTACTGTCTACAGCGCTCAGTAGCTCGAACAAAGTATTGAAATTTTCTGCTGAAAATTTTTGCTCAATGTGTAATGTACGTTCAAAGATCAAACTTATCCCGTAAGTGCACCATTTCTTCATGTTTTGTGCTCACTTGTCACCTTTAACCTTCCGTGCTATCCCTCTGACAATCGCAGCAAATGAGCTGCGAGCGTTTTGCAAGATCGCTCAGCAAATGCTCGAAGACGTGCAGGAGCGGTTGGTCTACCGTACCTTGGTCTACATTGGCACGGATATCCTGGGCTACAATCCTGCACCCGGTGATTTGGCATATCCGGAAAAGCTGGAAATGATGGAGGCATGTATAAGTTAATGTTGCATCTCGTAATGTTTGTAAATATTCATTCATCTTTTAACAGTATTGGCCCTTCAGACTCTCGGCAACCTCTTTAGTGACATTTTGCTGGCCAGCTGGTGTTTGCATAGCACTGCTAGAATAGATATTTTTGAGTTAATGGAAGACATCAACTGTATATACGTTTAGGTCACAATATTCTTGATAAGCACATAGTGGACTGGTAGATACGGTCACAGGCTTGCTGCAGCAGGAGACAATCTAAAGCTGCAAACTTTAAAGCAGATTAAGGAACACATCCCTAAAATAAAAGAATCGTTAAGAGGATTGAGGATGGGGGGAGTGAAACATGGTCATTGACCAAGTCTGATAATGATCTGACGTTTCGTAACTGCATACGAGTTCCTTGTTCATTGAGCTGGACCACAAGTCATCGTCAATTATGAACCCAATAGGTTACACAATGAGTGTGCGTCGATAGCAGGCCTAGTCCCTGTTGTCCTATTCATTGTAGCTGGAATTGACTGGATGATTAGGGATTCTTGGTAATGACAGCGGCATTGTCCCAGTCGATGGTAGGATCATGTTCATGCACAGGCTCAGCAATGGTATTTGTGGTGTAACTGTTATTGGTGACGTCACGTTTGTGCTCCTTGAGGCGTTCAGAGTAAGTTTGCGCTGGCAGCCTATCTTTCATCTTAACAAGCTAGTTTCAGAGCTTGTTGGTAGGGACGTGCGCAATGCGCAAATCATATTTTGACAATACGCGGGAAAGAGCCTTGCTAATTCCTTCGACGTAAAGGATGGCCGCACATGCACAGGTTGTCATATTGCTCTATGAGCTTGGCTCAATGTTCGATTTGTGGCTCAATTTGTGGTTCAATGTTCAGAATGACAACTTCTATGTAAATGTGTGTGCTAAGCCATGAAAACGCCTATCCAGGGGAAACCCACACTGCTGCGAAGTCCCACTTTAAGTTTATATATTGCCCTCGCAACGATTCACAATTTTTTAAATTTAAAAGCTGGATTTTCCATCTTGCATGCTATAGGTATTGTAAATTTCAAAGAATACCAAATTTTACAGGTTATCACTTGCATTCTACTGAAAGTCGTACCCTGCTACTATTCAAAGTTGTTTCCACTTCCTTTGAACCAAAAATAGCATTTGCACAGGCCCTGTTTAAATTTTAAAAAAAATATTTTGTAGGGTAGGTAAATCATAAAAAATATGCCCATCTTCTTTTTACATTATGTAATACCTATATACACTACTTAAAATTATTCTACCAAAGTCACTATTCGCTTCCAATTCACTTCGAATCTGAAATTCGCTATTTGCCCAAGCCTAATATTTTGCTGTACAGCATAACATCGGCCGCACTGTGACTTGTGGGTGTGTTTAGAGCTGGTTGGCATTTTACTAGCCCTGACAGTGCGAGCGGTCAGTGAATTATCTAGGATGGCATGGCAGGCAGCATCGCTTGCATTTCCCTTTCCTTATGTATTTCATCTGGCTAGTGGCGCGACTACCACGGGCTAGCAGCGGCTATGATATTGCCCTGTACAGATCAGGCTAGCTGTATATCATTTTTCTCCGTTCAGATTTGAAACTTGCGCGTTCTATAAATCCTTGACTGTAAGTTGACCCTGGAGATTCTTGTATGATTATTCGAAAATAATAAAAGTATGTTACAAGCAGACTGATTTTCTTTCTTTAGAAAATAAAGTTATGACGCTTTTAACTGTTCACTTAGCGGGTTTTTATGTTAAAAGAGAGTCATGCCAGTTCTTGACAGTCATGACAGTCATGACAGAAAAAGGTCATTGCAGTTTTATTTTGTTTTTCCTGTTTGTGTAATATTGTGGGCATTATTACACAAACAGGAGGCCAGTTCCATTTTGCTTGAAAGCAGAGTTAGCGTCTTGCAAGCAATTTCCATTGACGAAAATAAAAAGGACATTGTCACTAGTTCTTGGCATACCTAAAGGCTTGCTCACAGCAATGTTGAAGTTGGAAAGGCTATCTCGACTCATGAAGAAACAAACACATTTCAGGTTAAGCCGATTTAGTACGTTGATTGCATATATTTACAGTAAATTAAACTGTTTTTCTGAGTCTAGTGTACTGCATTCGAAACAAGCTTTATTTATTAGTAGTCAAGCTGCCTGATTATTTATCTGCAGCTTTGGTACTTGATCAAATCAACGTGTGGGTGTTTAGTGGAACCCAAAACACCAACTAAAATTTTATGTGCGAAGTCTTGTTCGAGCTTATTTAATGACGCTGCCATCTACTAGTTCATAAAAAAAAATTCATAGGATTACTGGAATTTCATTTTGTGCTACTGAATTGTCACTAAATTTCTTAGCTAAACTTCAACATTTCATGTGTGCCTGTGATGTCGCAAAACGCCTAACATGGTTGCTGTGAACAAAGTTGCCATCGCTGAGGTTGCTTCCCTGCTTCTCGATTCAAAGGAGTCTCGAACCATTTCCTCAAGTAATCGTCGAATGACCTTACTATCAGTGTTTTTTCACAAATCAATTGGCGCGAAAATTTGTCGAATCCATCAAAAATAACCAGAGTTACTGGGATCCATTGCTGATTTCACAATAAATAAATAAATAATTTAAGCAGTTTCTCTCTTCTATCATCCTACGAGCATGCTTGAATATATACAAGGAGAGATGGCTCAAAAAAAGAAGCTGCATCAGCCCTCATCATGATCATAAGCATGCCACGTGACAAGAAGCACATCTGATTCAACTGCCGCTCTCAATTTATGTCGGCTGTTGGCCAATAGCATGCCATCTGTTTTGTGATGCAAAACAGCAGATACTGACAGCTCTGAAGAAACTTAGCGCAGACTCTGTTTGAAAAGTGGGCACCTAGGAGAAATGGCAGCTTTGCACTCTACCTGTGAACTCTCCTTGTCGCGCACGACTTCAAGGTTTGGCTGTGCTGTTCATAGCAGTGTCTTTTCTACGGGGTGCTGTCTTGCAACAGGCGCAAGGGGTGGTTCGCACACTTTTTAAAGCAAAGCTTTCTCAGTGATGTGCAAGTTGTTTCAGTGCCACTTTGGCAGGACTGCATGTAAATATTATTATAATGTTTTTCTTTTGTCTTTTACGACACAGAGCATTGCCGAGAGCCTTGCACAGAACTCTCTAAGCCGGTCAAGCTCACGAGGCTCCCTGGTGTCCATTGGTTCTTCAGCCTCTGGAAGCCTGCCCCATCCTCAAGGCAGTGCTCACTCTACCGAAAAGCCCAACGAGGTGGCAGTGCTCCAGGTCTCATCCTCTCAGCATGTCACCGAAACTTGCAGTGGTGGCACCACTATGCACACGACCGTTTCCACACAGAACTCTGATGCTGTGCCATCTACGAGGCACAAAGGCTGTGAGTAACGTCCATTGATGCAGCGTGTACAAAGGGATCACATCCTATGCAGAAATTTATCGTATATTACCGATTATAGTCGACCCTCGAACTTGCAACCCCTTCTAGTTGACTCCAAACACAGCCTTATGCTGCAGCTGTGGCACGCCAGTAAGTCTTTCAGAAGAGGGAGTGATGCAAAAAAAAATACCCCTACTTCCCCGAACAGAATCGTGAGAAAATGCGAATGCATTTTATGCGTCGAGAGAGGGTACCATTGCCGTCAGACATTTGCCTTCATCAACTTCTGCCATCTCCTATAGAGGCGATCAGCCAGTGAACGGTCGAGAGTGAGGAGCGAACGGACGGTAGAGGGGGCGTCAGCGTTCTCGACTCGTTTTTGGTGTTTCACAGCGGCGTCTCGGGCACACCTTTCCTGATGTTGAGAGGCACCCAGCAAGCGAATGGTCGAGAGTGAGGCAAGAGCGAACAGGAGGGTGGGGCGAAAGGAGGAGAGAGAGCGAACGGCAAGAGAAGGAGCGGGGAATAACTGCACCTACCTTCTCCTACACTCTACTACACCCTCCGGTTGCTAGGGGCAAGGATAAGCGCGCGTGCCTACAGCCGTTGCTATGCTAAAGGGAGTGAGAGCGAAGAGATAACACCTGCCGGTGTGCAGACGCCTCAGACAACGCTGGATGCCTGACATAGCCCGACTAAGAAATGCATTCTTACTTTAAAAAACCTTTATTTGACCATGAAACATTACTTGCGACTCATCGTTGCTTGAAAGAAGGATGCACCACTCGCGGTCATTGCCATCGTGTCAGCCACTGCGGCTGCTCGCCATTGGAAAGGCTGCCAGTGGTACTGAAAAGCCGCACGTGGAAAACGCCGCATGGGCCAAGTCGGTTTGTGACCCATTTCTTTGGTACTTTGTACTTGGTTAGTGGGATGCACATGTACTTCACGGCAGTATCTGCTTTTGCTTCTCTGGTCGCGAACCCAATCTCGAACCGCCTTTTCAATGGCAGGCTATCGTCCCGACTTCGATCTGCGAAAGGATTATTGTGTCGTAGGTCATGCAAAATCTTGGTTCTTTGTTTTATCCATTCTTTCACGCACTCTTCCGACACATTGAGCTTCCGCCCTGCTTCAATGTTGCTTTGTGACTGCGTAAAAGATTGCTTGCCATAGGAAAGCAGTGCTGTACTGTTTCTGGTGTAGCAGTGGCATCTTGCCATCTGTTGAGCAGCTTCACAAATCGCTCACACCACTGTTCGCAAGCGAGGCAAAATGCAGAAATGGTGAACAGGCACAGACAGGCGCAAGCACAAAAAGACCTGAAGGTGCTTGTAGGCACATGTGTGGGGCGCATGTGACTGGTCATGTTGTTTAGTTCCCCGCGAAGTGTTGCCAGCCCACACACACGACCTCTTCTATAAAGTCACGGCGCTGCCAGCATTTCCATGGAAAGCCTATAGTGCTTTGTAAGAAATCTGAATGTTTGAATTGCCTAGTCACTAGCGGTGTTAGAGCACGCCGTCCACTAAAGCGAAAAACGCATGTCACGTCTTTCGCGAACCATAAATGTCACGTTTTTTGGGAGCGAGAGATGCATGTAGAGCTTTTCATCTCAGATAAACTTGTGTTCCATTGTTAAGGGGGGATGCTACACCTTCCAAAAACTCTTTTATTTTTGCGAGTACCTCAGTCAAATTTGGAGAGCCTATGTAGATTTTACTGCTGATTTCAAAAATCTAATTCTTTTTTTGCTGTGACCATTAGTTTTAAAGATATAATGAACTGCGACTTTTTCAATTAAGGCCTAATTAGCTAAATAACTGTAACTTGGATATTGATGTGCAACCTAGAGAACCAATTCGGTATGTTCACAGTGTGCAATAAAGTATAAATCATTGTTCTGGGCTATTTTGAAGCAAAGTTGTGGGATGTTGAATATGACATGAAAAATTTCCCCATCTACACTTGAAACAAAAGATCCATTTAGAGAATTTTCTCCAAAAATTATTACAATAAAACTTACTTTACGACACATCCCCTGCATTTATCTTCGAAACAAAAAAGAAATCGTAATGATAACCCAGACAGAACAAGAGATATTGCTCCGGCATAATGGGAAGCACATGAAAATTGTCGTTTTGAGAAATCGAGAAAAAACGTGGGCACACATTTTTATTGCAGAAGATGCAACAAGACAACCTCAAAACGCACCAGAAGCATAGTCTGAATGCATTCTGTGCTCATGCCTCCTCTTTACTAGCTTCCGGAGTTCCAATGAGGCTGTTCTTTTCTTGTTGGAGACAATGCTGCGACGGTGGTCTTTTTCTCTCGCTCTCCTGGCACCAGTACTTGTCGCATTCATGTCCATTTCACCTAAGATTGCCGTTGCAGAATTCAAATTGCCCGTGTTGAAGCGCAGCACTGCTTCTGCAACAGCTGCTTCAACAGCGAACAGGGACGCATGGTGCTCCTTGGGGGCCAAACTCCAGATTACCGAATGTAGGCTCTCGTTGGAGTTCTGCGTTTTGCCGCGTTCGCACCTCTGAAGCAGGGCTCTTTCCGAAAGCCGGGTATAAACCGGTAGTAATGCCTCTGCCACGTCTTTCGGTAGATTGTAGGCATGCCTGGGGTCGGGCTCACCCTTTGCTTTTGCGGCATTGTGCCGACACCATGAAGTTTCACCAGCTGGGCACAGACTGTGGTCCGAGCATTCATCAGTGGAGGTGACGTGGCGGTATGTGGCCATCACAGCCTTTTGCACCTCGCCCACGTCACCTTCATGCGATTTCAGAGCCCGGCCATAATATGTGCTCAGCCTGGTGATCAGCTCACCTGTGAGCCTGCCTTTCCCACCAAGGCCTCTTTTTCCATCGCACTTTTGTTTCTGCACCAGGTTTCTCAATGCGGTGCCCATCCGTTTCTGTACATGATTAATACAGTCTTCCTTCTGCACGTCAATGTAACCATACACCTTGGCGTCTTGTATGGCGCAAAATGTCCTAGAGTCTCCATCAGACAGCATAGTTGTGTAGCGCAGGCCATGGCGTTCAAGCGACCTCTGAAATAGAATTAGAGCCGCCTCCACTTCCATTTGTCTGCTTTGCTGTTCGTATTTTTTTGGCATTTGTGGTTAGCCTTCCATTCTTGATAGCCCTCACTACTAGGCTTTGGGCACACCTCGCAGCCTAGGCCAAAGTTGGAAAGAACGACGTAGTCCAACACGTAGCCACTAAATAATTCGATAACGATAAGCCGATGTGGGAAGAATGGCCTCGCGTCTTCCACGTGCCGTCGTAGCTAACGGCAATATTGCCCCGGTGGCCGAAGCACAAGTCATCATAAATTGTTCTAACCTTTTCCGCACATTCGCTCATAGCGGACTCAGCCGCTCGCGTTGCAGCGGGTGCCAGCGTGTTCTTCAAATGCCGCTGAAACGTCTTGTGGTGCATACCGCGGTGTGAGATGCCCATTGTTACGAAAATATCGTTCATTTTCATTTGGCCGTTGCCGGTAGCCACCATCGCCCTCGAAGCGAGAAGATTTACTTCAAACGGATTGCACGTTTTCGTGCCGTTCGCGCGGGGCGAAGTCCATTCATTCGCGATCTCGCCGCACCTTTCACACTGCACTAGCACTTTCACGGCAAGTCCGTAGTCCCGATCCCCTCTGACGATCGTAGCCGGTCCGTGGCAGGCTTTGCAACACAAGGCACCCATTATCGCGTTTAGGATATCTAGATGCATAAGCAGATAAGGAGCAGCGTGGTCCGAGTCCTGTGCGGTTGCCTCGCTACAACTCGCGGTGAAAAAGTCAATTTTCCGTGCAGTTGCTGGCGCCGATGAAAGCCGGTCGAGCGTCGCTTTCTCCCGGGCATGATTTTCTTCAACTTCGGCGTTTGTCACCACCTTGGCGTCGATTCGTAGTCGTCCGGAGTTCGCTTCACCGTCATCGTCGTCGGAGGCAACGCGCTCGGTCGCACCATCGCTGAACGGTTGCGGAGCGTCGACACATCGTTCGTCGGAGTCAACCAAGGGCTCTGATGACTTCGTAGACTTTCTCCCACGACCTTTGCGTTTCCTGCGACCAAATGCGTGCACGGTCTGATACTTTTTTGCGTTTCCAGGTATGGCGATACGATCAGAAGCTTCAGAGTGCTCTGCCAATTTCGAGGCGTCACAGCGGTAACCCTTTCAAAATGGCGTCGGGTCGCGTATGCAGGCGCAAGCCGCGAGCTTCCAGCCAACCGGAAAGCGCCATTTCAGTCACGTGCGCCGTTTAGCCAATGGCAGTGAGCGCGGCTCTTCGTCTTTGAGGCCCCGTTTTTCGAGCCGGGGAAACGCTCAATGTTGCTTACTGAATAAAAAAAACAGCTGAAAACGCGTTCTTTCAAACAAGACCAAAATGGCCCCGATCGAGCGCGTAGTTCCCGCGTATCGTAGAGCCGAAACCTGCGCTATTCGCCCTCAATTTAAAGGGCAGGATGCCCGTTTTCGGTTTTTTAAAGTTGAATAACGATAAAAGTTGATGGTATTCGGCTATGAAATTTTGTAAATAGGTGCGCAATGATGTCGGGAACGCGAAAAGAAGGTCCGCGAAAACTCTATTTTTTTGGCTGATTTTCGGTCCCGAAGTGCCGCGTCCCCCCTTAACAAGCAATAAACGCATGTCGTGTCTCTTTGCGAGCCAAATGCACTGTGATACCCATATGTCCCGAGTGCCGGTGCTGTTGCCGATCTTGCCCGAGAGATGCGCCGATGTGATGGCGCTACCATTGAAGCCATGATACCATCTATGACGCCTCCTGAAAAAATGCTGTATCTTCGACGCGCTGTTGCCGACGCCTCCTCCTCTAGCCACTATTCCAACTGTAACTGGAATATAGGTCGTACCAGAATATAGGTCGACATTCCCAACTTCGAATCTCTGACAAAGAAATTCTAAAAAATCGCAAAGTGTTGCAGTGCACCCTTACTTTGGTAAATACGCGACACAACCAGCTGCACTGTGGGGATATTCTTTTTTTATTTTGACACTAATCTTATGTAGTTAAAGGCCAGAAGGCCACAAAGTGCTGACTCATCCAAACTTGAGTCTGACATCTTTTTCTCACTAGTTACGTCCCAGAGTGCACCGTCCTTCATTCTATCCGATGCATTGCTGATGAAGCATTTGCAGAAATACTTGCGCACCATCTCTTCCGAGAGAGATTTCCATGCTGAAATACTTCTGCACCATCTCTTCCGGGAGAGATTTCCATACTGACGACACCAGCCATAAACGGTCTCGAGCGGTGGACATCGTAGGCATCCAGAGGGGGTTTTGGGATTGTCAACCAGCATCTACTGATTGTAGAGCTCATGCACGTGATCTTTGAAAGGTTTATTGATTACTACATCCGAGTGGCTGAAAGGTTGATGTTAGTTCCCCAGGGATCACGACAAGGTCGTCTTGCCATCAGACAGAGCTCCCTTTACCTTTACATCGGCCGTGAGGTGGCCTCGAAATGAGTCGAGCACTAACATGCTTGGTCGCTGAAAAGCGCACCGGGTCGCCGATTTTACACGAGCCGGATCCACTCAAGCATGAGGGACTTATTCATGAACCTTTCTTTTCACTCACTGTTACGATAACACCCTCGGGAAAGTCTTCTTTTGGTAGCCCTTTTCTCTTGAAAATGATATAATGGGGTAGCTTCTTTCCATCGGCTGTACACTGAGCATCATTGTAAATCCCGAATGCTTGTTGCCCGTTGTCAAGAGCTTCAATTGCTTGGATCCTTTAGCGGTCACAGTCCGGTTCGAGGGCATATCAAACCAGATCACAGTTTCGTCAGCGTTTCCCATGTATCCTACCATGTAGCAATACTGTCGACGAAGCCCTATGACGAAGCACTGATACTTGACTAGTAGCTTCTTAAAGCGGAAATGCAGAAGAAAGAAGTTGGAGATAATCTCTAAGCATACTCTTATAATACAGCAACATGAAAGTGTCTCTTTTGGCTAGGTTGATGGAGTGCTGGCAACATGGCGAGTTGTTTTATCAAGAATGAGGCAATGCAGAGGCCGAATTATGTGCATGATTTGATGTAACTGAAGTGTTGCCGACAGCACTTTACAGGTGACAGGTACAGATACTATTTCCTCAGCCTCTCCTCTTTCAACTTCTGTGGAAGCCCAACTGATATGGCTAACAAGGGTGTGCTTCATTAAAATCCGGAGTTCCGAATCTGCCTTGTGGACTTTATTCATTTATTTATATCAGACATACTTCCAATACCGTCGGGGATTTTCGCAGGAAGGACATACACAGAATGAAAATATAAAAGAGTGTTCAATTTGAAGCTAACAATTTGGTCAATTAACAAGAAAGTTTCATGTAAAATTTAACTAACACATCTGGAAAGTAAAAAAAGAAGTATTCATAGAAAGGTTACTATGCACGTGGCATGAAAAAGAAGTCATTATGATAAAGGAAGGGTATACATAAGTAATATGTGAATCGCTCATTACAGGATGAAAATATTATCATTACATAAAGCAAAAATGGTAAAGTTAGTACTATTCAAAGAGTTTTGTTTTAGAAACACTTAGATGGTTTTCAAGACGTGACAGGACGTTGTCTGCGTTATTACCGGTAGTTATGTCTGTAGGCAGACTATTGCATAACCTGATGGCTTGTGGAATAAACGAGAATTTAAAACAGTCAGTTTTGAACCTCTATTCTTCAAAAAATTGGGGGTGCTTATGACGAGAGGGCCTAGTTTCTAGGTGAGATAGGTATTTGTTCCTATCAACACGAAGCTTATTGTGAAAAATCTGAAACAGCATTTCCTGGCGGGCGATTTTGGCACGGTAACTGAGTGTCAGTATTCCTAATTCTTGCATTAATGCGGAGGGGGAGTCAGATGTATGGTATTTATTAAAAATAAACCTGACTGCTTTCCTTTGCACATTTTCTAGTTTATTTATTAAGTTTTTTGTAGATGGGGACCAAACGACGTTAGAGTACTCAAGCACTGGTCTGACAAATGTGTTATAGGCAAGTAGCTTCGTAGCGTGCAGTGCTGAATGAAGGCGCCTTTTCAGAAAAAAAAAAATTCTTTTGATTGCAGATGATGCTACCAGGTTTACGTGTGCCTCCCATTTGAGGTTATTAGATATGATTAATCCAAGATACCTGTGTTCTTTAGCAGCAGTTAGTTGAGTGGCCCAGATAGTATAGGAAAATACGGATGTAATGTTCTTCCTGGTTATTCTGAGCAAAGCTGATTTATCTAAGTTTAATGTCCTCTGCCATTCCATACACCATCGGGATACTGATTGTAGATCATTTTTAAGGGTCACGTGGTCACTAGGACAGTTAATCTCTTTATATATGTTGGAGCTTACACGGGAAAGATCCAGCCCTGACAGCTTTCGGTTTTCGAACTGATTTTTTTTTTTTTATTATCGCGCTGCACGCGTCGCACGGCCCAAATGCCAACTTCTTCCTCCTTGACGCGCAGCGCATTGAGGCGCTACAGGGCTCCCCCCCGTAGAGCGAGAGCCGTAGGAATCACCAGAGGAGTCGCCCAGTGGACATGCTTGGATGTTGGCACCCAGACTTTAGATTGAAACCCCGCGGCCGCGAGAGCGGCGATATACGCAGGTTTCAGTCGATCAGCAGCCACGACGTCTTCACGGCCATTGATGTCCAGCGTGAACGTCTTAGGTGTACGATGGAGTACGCGGAATGGGCCATCGTAGGCAGGTGTTAGTGGTGGCCGTATTTGGTCACGCCGAACGAAGACGTGACTGCAGTCATGCAGATCCTGACTGACGAAGACAGACTGGGGGTGTCGGTCGGCAGGAATCACAGGAGCAAGGTCCCGAAACGTGGTGCGCAGCTCTCGAATGTACGTGGAGGCATCGTGAGTGGAAGGTGGCGATGATGGCTCGAAGAATTCTCCTGGAAGACGCAGGGAAACGCCATAGACTAGTTCGGCTGATGAGCAGCCGAGATCCACTTTCAATGCTGATCGGATGCCCAGAAGTACGAAGGGGAAGTGGTCGAGCCAACGTTCCCTTGGCTGGTGAGCAGTGAGGGCAGCTTTCAGTTGTCGATGAAGCCGTTCGACCATGCCATTGGCGGAAGGATGGTAGGCAGTTGTGTGGATGTGTCGAATGCCCAGGATATTGGCAAGTGTGGTGAAAAGGGCCGATTGAAACTGACGACCGCGATCAGTGGTGACGACAGAGGGGCATCCAAAGCGCGACACCCAGCCGTTTGTGAAAGCCTTGGCAACTGTTGGTGCTGTAATGTCGGAAATGGGAAACGCTTCCGGCCATCTGGTGAAGCGATCCACACATGTCAGCAGGTAACAGGCTCCTTGCGATGACGGAAGAGGACCGACGATGTCGAGATGGACGTGAGAAAACCTTGCGTCTGGAGGCCGAAACGGGGATGTTGCCGTGACAGTGTGACGGTGAACTTTAACGCGCTGGCACTCAAGGCAGGTTCGCGCCCAGCGTCGGACATCAGCATTGATGCTTGGCCAAAGGAAACGAGATGTGACTAGTTTCTGGGTCGCACGAATACCAGGATGGCTCATGTTGTGCAATTGATTAAAAATTGCACGACGAAAAGCTGAAGGCACGAAGGGCCGAGGGACACCAGTAGACGTTTCGGAGGTTATTAATGAGGTAGAAAATGAAAGCGGGCACTCCGTGAACGATAGAGACGTGGATAAAGAGCGAAGACGATGCAGCTCAGGATCGTTTCTTTGGGCAGCTGCTAACTCTTCCATGTCTAGTGGTGGCTGGGTCGACAAGGCATCGATGCGGGATAGTGCATTAGCAGCAGCATTTTCCGGCCCATGTACGTGTCTGAGATCCACAGTGAATTCGGAAATAAAGCATAGTTGACGGATCTCCCGTGCAGTATAATTGCTGTGATTGCGATGGAAGGCAAACGTCAGGGGCTTGTGGTCTGTAACGACGTAAAAGTCCCGGCCCTCCAATAAATGACGAAAATGTTTGATGGCGAGGTATACCGCGAGGAGTTCTCGGGCAAATGTACCGAATTTTGTCTCTGGTGGCTTCAGTTTTTGCGAGAAAAACCCAAGGGGCTGCCAACCGGATACGTGCTGCTCGAGAACAGCGCCAACTGCCACGCTTGATGCATCGGTGATGAGACGAATCGGGGCATCAGAGTCGGGATGTATGAGCATGGTAGCGTCTGCCAGAGCCTTTTTGGCAGTGTCGAAGGCAGATGCAGCGTCCTTGGGCCACTCCAGTGGCGCAGCCGGGTCTTTCTTTTTAGCCAATAGGTCGGTCAAGGGCTTTAGGAATGTGGCGCACTTTGGAAGAAAGCGGCGATGGAAGTTTAGTAGGCCCAGAAATTCTCGGAGTCTCTTCAGTGAAGTAGGAGGTGGAAAGTCTTGAATAGCCTTCACTTTGCTGGCGAGTGGTTGGATACCCTTTGGAGTGACAAGGTGGCCTAGGAACTCTATTGTAGCGACGCCAAAGACGCACTTATTGGGATTAATTACGAAGCCGCAATCATCCAGGCGGTGGAACAGGGTGCGCAGGTGGGCTTCATGCTCAGGGCCGGATGAGCTTGCTACAAGGAGGTCATCAAGGTAGGCAAATACGAAATCGAGACCTCGCGTAACCTCGTTGATAGTGCGCTGAAAGGTCTGTGCAGAGTTGCGCAATCCAAAAGGCATCCTCACATATTCAAACAGACCGAATGGGGTGGTGATGGCCGTCTTCGGAATGTCGGCGGGTTCTACAGGAATGTGATGGTAAGCCTTGATTAAGTCAATCTTAGAGAAGATTGTGCACCCAGCCAAATTGGATGTGAAATCCTGTATGTGAGGAAGTGAATAGCGGTCTGGTAAGGTGTGGGCATTGAGAGCGCGGTAATCCCCACATGGTCTCCAGTCGCCAGGATCTTTCTTCGGCACCATGTGGAGTGGCGACGCCCAGTTGCTGGAGGAAGGTCGCACAATGCCGAGTTCAAGCATGTGCTCAAACTCACGGCGGGCGATGGCGAGGCGTTCTCCAGATAGTCGACGGGGTCGTGTAAAAACGGGAGGTCCAGTTGTCACAATGTGGTGAGTGATGGAATGCTTCACCGGTGACTCTCTGGTGTGCGGCTTCGTGATGCTGGGAAAGTCGTCGAGTAGTTTCGCATACGGCGAAGCAGGTGTGAGAGCTCGCAGTCCCGTTGGAGAGGAAGTACAGAGTACACCGTTGATGGAGAGGCGGGTGTTGAGATCAATGAGGCGATGGCAATGCATGTCCACAGCAAGGTTGAAAAAACTGAGGAAGTCAGCTCCAAGAACAGCTTGCGAGACGTCAGCGAGGATGAAAATCCAGCGGAACGTACGGCATAGTCCAAGGTCAAGTGTAAGAGAGCGTTGGCCGTATGTGCGAATGGCGGAACTGTTGATCGCTTGGAGTGGGCAGGTCTGTTCGTTGCGACGGCGATCTGCACACGAGGCCGGGATGACGCTAACCTGGGCTCCTGTGTCAACTAGGAAGCAAGCGCCAGTGATCTTATCAGAAACATAGAAAAGGCGGCATGACTTTTGACCAGTACCACTTGCCGCCGTCAGTGGCCGGTCGTCGCATTTCCCGACCGAGCACGGGCGAGTGCACTTGCGAGCAGAGGCACCGAATCGGCGGTGGTACCAGCACACGGTTGAGGATGAAACGTCCCGCGGCGCGTCGGGTGGCCGAAGTTCCGGAGAACGTGGGGGTGTCGAGGAGCGACTGTGTATCTGGAACCTGGATGACGGTCGACGATGCGTAGGTGCAAAGTCATCGAGGCGCCTGACAAGGGCGTCCAAACGGTTCTCGATGCTTGCGAGCGCCGGGTCTGCAGTGGTGGCCGGTAGCGGTGTGGTAACGGCGTTGAGGCTATGTGCCTGCGAGTAGTCCGCCACTCGGTCAGCCATTTCAGTGAGTGTGTCTAGTGGGACATCTCCTGCGGCTACGAGGACCGGGACCATGCTCTGCGGTAAGCGCTAGAGGAACAACTCACGTAACAGCTTCTCCTCTTGAGGGGCGGAGGGGCCGCCAAGGAGCTGGCGCATGCGTCGCAGGAGCTGTGATGGGCGACGGTCACCGAGCTCTGTAGCCGTGATGAGCTGTTGGAGTCTGCTGTGTTCGGACTCAGACTTGCGTGAAATGATAGCTGCCTTCAACGTGTCGTAGGGATGGCTCGGGTGCGGCGATGCTAAAATATCAGCTAAGTCATCGGCTACGTCTGGAGGTAAGCAGGATACCAGATGCCAGTACCTGGTCTCTTGGCTGGTAATTTGCCGTAGACGGAAATGCGCCTCGACCTGCAGAAACCATGTGCTGGGGCTGTTGGGCCAAAATGGTGGCAGGTTGACATGTTGAATCGCAGCGACTGCAGCACCGGTAGGTCTGGCGTCTTCTTGGGCGTCAGGACCGGTAGCGTTGGTGGCAGAGCCGGCGGGATCCATGGGGGATGATCGGGGCTGTGTGTTCTTTATCGGGTCATCATTAACTGTTGGAGCTTACACGGGAAAGATCCAGCCCTGACAGCTTTCGGTTTTCGAACTGATTTTTTTTTTATTATCGCGCTGCACGCGTCGCACGGCCCAAATGCCAACTTCTTCCTCCTTGACGCGCAGCGCATTGAGGCGCTACATATAATATACAATCATCGGTGAAAAACCATATGTTCGTATTGATAGGTGCAGGTAGATCATTTATAAAAATGAGAAATAAAATGGGGGCCAAGACACTGCCCTAAGGTACGCCGGACGTAACTTGGGGCATTTCAGATTTTTGGTGATTAATTTCAACTAATTGTGTTTGGTTTGATAGATAAGTGCTGATCTAGTCACTAATTGGACCTTTTACCTAATACTGCTTCGTCTTTTATGGTTATTTTTTATGTGACGCCTGATCGAATGCCTTTGAGAAGTAGTGGAGTATGAGATTTATCTGTTTTTGATTGTCAATGGCTTGTGCTATTTCATGTACTAATTCGGTTAACTGAGTTACTGTAAAAAAAACCTTTGCGAAAACCATGTTGGAATGGGAATAGAATATTTTTTTTCTTCTGCATACGTAGTAATGTGTTTTTAGCAGCTTGCATATTGTGCTGGTCAGTGAAATAGGACAGAAATTGGAAGCGTCAATTTTGTTATTTCCTTTGTGAACTGGTATTATTTTAGCGGTATTCCATTCGCTTGGGAGAGCACAAGTTGTTAATGATTTCCAAAAGTTAGAAATAAATATTTTGCTACCTATTCAGCATACGGCTTTAAAAATTAATTAGGCATGTCGTCAGGTCCAGCTTTCTTTTTGCAGTCCAATTTTAACAATAAATTAACGATTCCTGCTTCGTTTAAGGAGGTGTGATCTATTCTATCCGAATTGTGGGAGTGAATATGGCGTGGGATCTCATCGTCATCAGTGAAAATTTACTTAAAGTAGTTGCTCATTAAGTTGGCCATTTCTTTACTTTCTTCTTGAGACATAGAATCCTCTTTTTGGCTTTTAAGGCTAAGATAATTCCAAAACTTTTGCGGTAAATTTTTTAGAAAGTTCGTTATCGTACTAGAGAGATAAAAGGATTTTGTGGCCTTTATGTTTGATTTCATAAAAGTGATAGCTGAAGTGAGCAATAAGCCAGTTTCATGATTTGGTCTTTTCTTTAACGTTTTTCTGAGTCGTTTTACTTGCATTTGACGTGTATAATTTCACGGTTTATCCAAGGATTGTGCCTTTTTGTTGGTTTTATTTTACTAGGTATGAAATTATTTATAAAAAATAATATAATGGTTCTCAATCTCTGTCATAATAATTCAATGTCTAATGCAAGATTATTAGCTAGCTCTTCGATAGAATAACATTCGCAGGAAAGATGAGTGACTGCACTAGAATCATCAGCATTTTTGAAATCAAGATAAGTGACAAGCGACTTGGAAGGTGTTACAGGGCCATGAACAGGGATCGAACAAGCCGCTACGTGGTGATCTGATATACCATCTAGTAGTTCGAGATGGACTATATCTGCAGGAAAATGATATGTCAAGAAAACTAAGTCAAGTATGTTTGCAGAATAACATTGTGCACGAGTAGCTTGTTTCATGATTTGATGCATATTCAGGGTCAACGTGGTGTCAAAAATTATATCAGACGAGACGGAGTGATGTTCCAACGTGCGCCAGTTGATATCTTTGAGCTATATAAAGGAATGTCTGAAATTTTGGCTGCTAAAAATTTTTGATGTCAGGCGACTTCCTGGCCTAATTTCAGTTACAAAACAGCAATAATTGAGCTCCTACCTTTGCCACGTCTATAATCTCCATGTTAAATTCAGAATTTTTTTTAATCAATAAATTTATGACTACAGCAGATTTTGAGAGGCAGCTTTGCTGCAGTATGAGTGTTCATCAGGTAAAGCATATTAAAAACCTGAAAAGTCCATTTTTTGTCAGACATATTTGTATTTGTGCGTAATCACTGCATTTGTCCTCAGGAAGTTCAATAATTAGAATAGTAAAATTCTAGTGCAAAGCAAGTCAAATAGTAGCAAGGACTTTTCACCATATATTTGAAATTTAGAATATTTGCTATCTCCTATTTTATTTTAGCTTTACCACTCAACCACTTTCAAAGTAACAGTTGCTTAAAACGTCCTGAAATAATTCTTTCTTTTTTTATTATGTTATTGTTGTATACTTTCAGGACAAATTTCATTCATTATAACTGGATTGGTATAACAGGTGCAATGCTTTTTGGCAGCTCCTTTACTGCAATAGAGCATAACTTGTTCTCAACACCATTGCATTTAGTCGTCATGGAGAGTAGGCACACAGAGTACTCCACGTCTTTTTAGTAAACTGATGATGAACACTATTTCATTTGAGCTGATAATTTCAGCTCTCATGCATTCAAGTTTCCAAGATTCTCCCGTATAGTCTGACTTGGCTGACAGCATTTGCACATTTTGTTGAATGTCTTCAGAGAAACAAGAGGTAACCTCATTTAGTGAGGATGGCTTGAGCATGTGAGCACGAAAACTAGTTCTTAGGTCAATGAAGTGTGAAGGCTGTACTAATGTGAGAACACATCCATCTTCTTAGATTCTCCTGCCGACTTGCACGGAATGTGGTACCCCACTGTTCGACGGACGCTGGTGTGCCTTTCGAAACTCTACCGCTGTGTCGATGTGAGTGCTTTGCGTCCCTTTGCAAGCTCAGCGCAGCCTCTGTTTTCAGATTCTCTATATTGCCTGTAGGGAAACATGGAATGGATACGCGATCAACATTGATTAAAATGATGCAAGCAGTGTAGTCAAGTTTCTCTGTCAGAATATTCATGATCTCACTGAGACAGGCAGTGAAAAAGTTTTTCCAGGAAGAACGCACATACATTGTGAAGTCTAAAGTCTGGCTTTCCTTTGCCCACGGGTTTGCAAGCGGGCAGCAACTGATTTTTTAACGATTAATGAACAAGCTCTCTACATCATGCTTTTCTGGTTAGAGCCTGTAGAATGTCGTATTAACTAATACTCTCAGGTGCGGTGACCATTTATTGCCCTTTGGTGGCAACATTGCAAGTTACCCATCTTTTGAAGTGTGCTAGAGATTAACTCTTTTAGTGCGGCATCATGGGCCATCGGCCACGATGTCCGATTATTTTGACTCTCCAGCAAAAAGTAAAACCAGCACCTTACCACAAGAAACGCCATGTGGCATGCTTTGTGCTGACTGCTGTCTTGGTTTCAGCGTCGTTTGTTTATATTTTGCATCCTCAGACCCTGCCACAAGCTTAGCATGAACCAAATGTGGTTTAAAGTAGCACGAGAGAACATCGCCGCGGGCATCACACCTGTAAAAAATTGACTGCTGTTGCAAGCATTTCAGCCGCTTCTGCTGCTGATTTTTTTAGCCTCAGCAATGGTGATGACGTGAGAAACGATGTGGGATCATCTTACTAAAGTTTTAAGCAGGATGCATCATCTCAGATGCCTTAAACTTCAACAAGCCCTCAGATTTCAATTTTGTTAACTTCGCGCTGTGTATAAAATGAAAACATGCTCCATGCTAGGCAACAACTGTGGTTTCATTTTTCGGTTTAAGGCCTCCACACCATATGGCCAATCTATTTCGCCATATGCACCACATCGTGGGGTGTTTTTTCTCCCGAGAGAAACTGGTGCCCATGGTGGAGCAGTGTAGCAGATCAAAATGCATTGGTTCTTGTGTATGCTGTAATTTTAACTTTTCGCAACTGAGGTTTTAAACACCTTACATGACAGCATTATAAAATGCTTTTGGATGAGTATTCTGGCTTGAGAGACCTACTTTCAGCTGACAGCCTGGGAGGAAGTTACTTCCACCAGAGTTACTTCCACCAGCATAAGTTTTATTGCTGTGTTGTGACTCCACCTGTACTTGCGGACAACTGGAATATCACCGACAAAATCATTAGCACCATCCACTCTGTCAGGAAGTACATATGTTGGTGGAGAACTGTTTATTTTTTTTTCCCTCTGTAGATACCGCCTTCGTCAACAGCTTCATTCTTTTCCCTGCGAATCGATCAGACAACCCAGCAGTTCCAGCACCTACCTTCTCCAGTTATTGTTTATAGAAGAAGTAATGCAACACATGTTTGAATATGATGTTGCATGAGGACACGCCCCCTTCTCACCCCTTTTATAACCCCTCGACCCCACTCGACACCAAGGATTAGATTGAGAACGAGTTGCAAGATTTTTCGCAAGAAAACCGCGCAGAATAAACAGCTACCCTTCCATCTACAAGTTTTATCTTAGTTTTATGCCTTCAAGTCTGCTTCGTTTAGTGAAATTTCTGTCTAAGTGGCTAGACTGATGGGCTCTGGAAACTGTAGTATACTCAAACCTCATTGTAATGAAGTTGCATTTTACACCAAAATAAGTTTTATATCCAAAAATTTTTTATAAAGTTATATTTCTAACTATATCTCTTGCGAGAATATTCTTCATGCACTTTTTTATAACGAATATTTCATTATATTCAGGTTTGACTGTACTATCAGCGTCAAATGAAACCCGAACAGCGGCAAGCATTTGCTAAAATGTAGTGCGTGCCATCCAGTTATCACCATTGACAAGTGAGCGCATCCTATTCAGCAGCTTTGCGCACATATGCGGGCCTTTTTGTTGTGATAAGCGGACGGCGTGCACTATACTGTCACAAAGGCTTGCCAATGTCGGGTTTCGTTTGACGCTGATAGTACATTATCCACTGGATACAAAAACAGAAACGATAGATAAAGGGTCCAGGAATAGTTCCTATGTTTCAGAATTTGGAAAATAATTTTATGGCTAAGCACACTTACTCACTTTTGTTGCGTTTACACTTTTTTGTGCATATTTTTTGTTCTATTTTATAATAAAGTTTGGATTATTGTAATCCTCATGGCACTTCCAAATGCACATGAAAAGCCAAACTAATGAGCTACGATTTCATGCATAGTCATGTGAAATGTGCCTAGTTGTTTTAAGAGAAAATACATTTTTGTGGAAGCACTGAAAATTCGCCAGTCTGCTCTATTAACGAAAGAGTTCAGCATTTCTTAGAGATTATCTCTATGCAACGTCTGAACAGCTGTTATTACTGCTGCAGCAAATGATGAGTCAAGTGAGGTGCACTAACAAACGATATGTAATGATTCCACCAAAAAGTTTTTGCACCAGTTCATCATGACATTGCAATTTTTTACAGTGACTGCAATCATCAAATGATAATTCAAACTTCAAGGCAAGTGCCAAAAAGTCCTCACATTCAGTAGTCTTAAATACCAGAAGCTCCAAAGGATGTACGTATCTGACAATGTTCTACAGATCCCCCCCCCCCAAAAAAAAAAAAACAAAAAACAAACTATGGACTTTATTCTTCAGTCATCACTTTTGTGGAGTATACTTGTGGAGTATCTTATTTCACTGCTGTGAATGCGGTCGTGCTATAACAAGAAGTGCCATTGCAAAATTAAAAACTGTCTTTGAAAATCATTCTCTCCCAGGGTCTTTAATATATATAAAAAAAAAGTTAGCAAGGATTTCATTAGGCGAAGGGGTATGAGTGCTGTTCAGTAGTGTATGGAGACGATGGCTGTAGTTTCCACCCCATTTTCAATATGTAAACACTCCCTTATTATATTGCTTTGCTCTCATTGATTCATTTCAGTATACTATTTTATTTCATTCTTCTTTTAATTTTCCAGAAAACCATCTTCCAAGGGCTCAGCCAGGAAGTGCTTGCAGCATGTATTGAATCCCTATCCGCAGCGGGGAAAGAAATCTCAAAGAACAAGGTCTGTTATTACTTAGTGCTTGTTCTCATTTACCGTGCTTCTTCCTGTGTCTGTGTTAATTTTTTTGGCTTGATGTAATAAATAACAACGACACTAAACCAAGTGGCTTAACACTTGGTTTAGTGTCGTTGTTATCGTCATCGACTATTTTTTTATGCGACAGTACAGCATTTCAGCTCTGTGAAGTTGTTGCAAGACGTTATGCTGTGGCATGGGGTGAATGTTAGTGCACAATAGCATGTTTAGTATCAGACAGCCAAAAACATAACTTGGGTCAAGTTCCCAAACTTCCACTTCGAAACATAACTATCAGTGATTACGTAAAATAAATGTCTCCTCGGATATAACTTTACTAAAACAGACAGCTAAAATTAACTTCTTTAATGACACCACTTTGTAATCATTTATATTAGGAATGTCATTTTATTCACTGATTTGTGAGATGCAATAAGCAGTGTGTGTTGGAAATGCTGCGAAATATTTTCATGTTGTGATCGTAGCTCTTCATCGTGTTGTTTTAATCTTGCAGGCCAACATAGATGGAGAGCTGTTCCAAATTAAGCACTTGCTCATCCTTCGAGAACAAATTGCACCTTTCCAAATAGACTTTGCCATCAAGGAAACGTCCCTGGACTTTACTAGGATTAAAGGTACGCCTTGTTGCTCTTTGGTTTACAACATTAGGTTTGAGCCTGCTTTGCTGGGTAGTATTTGTTAGCTTCTTTTTATTAGTGTTATTCATTAGATTTCTTTTGTCATGTGAGCTTGAGATGTTTTTGTTTTACAAAGTCATTCTCATTGGGATAGGCTTGTTGTACTCTTTGTCCTTTCCTAAAACAAAATAACAAGGCCTCTTGTTTCCAGCCTATTTTCTAGTACTAGTACTAAGACATTTTATAATAACTGAAGCCTCGAGATAACGAGCCTGGATACAACAAAATATTGGTTATAACCTACATCGAAGTAGACAAAGAATAGTCTTGCAATTGCTATAGTGTTAGGAATAAGCCTTTATAAAAAATTTTCAGATATAACGAACTCATCTTTGTGTAAGGTGCAATTTGGTTATAATGAATGAGCATATCTCATTAAAATGTTCAACAGTTTAGTGGGGAAACTTGCAGCTACCTTTCTGTGTCTACTGCCCTGTAGTATAGGATCTTTTCGCACTCTTTCATGTTAGTCTCAGATTGGTACCCGTGACCATTCTTTCCTTCTCTCCTCACTATTTTATACCCCCTACATTTCCTACCTCTTTTTGTTTCTGAACAGTAGGCAGGCATTGTGTTGCTTCTAGTTGCAGCAGCCAGCTGGCTCGTTGTGGTTTTTTTTTTTCTTTCGGGTGTATATTTGTACTCAAAGCAAACAAAAGTAATAAAAATAATAACAGTAGTATGTAATTAACATATGCAGTCAAACCCACATATGTCAATCTCACAAAAAATCTGGATTAGTTTGACATAATTAGTAACTTTATATACATTTATTGAAATTATTACATTTTTGAGTGAGTTTCAGCAGAAAAGTTGGATTCACAGCAATCTTTACAATGATGTAATATTTGCCTTTACATTTTTTTATGCTGTATTTTTCTGCAGTTTGTAGTTGGTGATGCGAAGTAATATGCAGGGGGTGGGTTTTACTGTGGAAAATATAGCTTAGATATAAGTAGCTCCTCAGAATATTCTTGCGCAGCTCTGTGTAGTCGTTGGGCGCTGGAAGCACGTACGCCGCCTTGACCCTAATGCCGGCCTCATTTTTTTATACCGAGTCAGTTTGCTTCTCGGTGTGTCATACACTGCGACACCATCAAACTCATTTAATTTCGACTGTACTGAATGCCGCCAGCTTTGCACAGAACAGCAGGTTCTTCAGTTTTGCAGCATTCGCCGTGCTAACAAAACAAGCAGATAATCGTATGGCAACCTCTCACATGAGGGAAAACACTATGATGGCAAGCGCTAATTTCTACACGCTCCACGTGACCACTTCCTAAGCCCAACGCTCGCTGTCCGAAATGCATGTGGGTAAGTCCCCTCCCATGAGGAAAAGCCAAACATTTTGTGTGGAAAAGCCAACTTCTCGGGGCATTTCGCATTATTCCGTGTTGCATGTACCGAATGTTTCGACTGTTTTAATTGCTGAGCACTTCAGGGGCTCCGCTTGTTGTCCATTCATGGATCTCATGTGGTGTCATCATGCTCACTGTAAAGTGCTCAATAAAGGCCACAACATGGCTAGCAATGCTCAAAACAGGGTTAAAATGAACAAACAAAATCTAAAATAATCTAGTATAAATAACCAAAAAGGAAACGTAATAATTAATTTAAAATCACTAAAATGATTTAGAAACATACAGCTGACTCCAGCGTACTACAAGGGAGGGTGCTACCACGTCGCAGAGCGCACATTTTCTCCTTTCACTGGCCCACTATAGAGTTATATGTGAAGGGGGAAGCAACCTGAAGGAACTCGCTGCAGACGACATGTATCTCAACTGCCGTAACAAGCAGGAAGTCAAATAAGTGCTAAGAAAAGTAGCCCACATGTAGCACTGCGAGTTTGCGAACCTCGCTAACAAGATTCTGCCTGTGCTGTATAAACCCTACGTGCTTGCCTCAAACATTGGCGTCATTGACGATTTGGTAAACTGGGCAGTGGGAACTCTACGAACAGGAATCACTGGGTGCCCATGCTACACACTTCCTCAGGTGTCACAGCATTGGAGCTGCCATACTTTTTTTGTTCACTGCAGCCATATGCATTGACGGTAAAGCATTGCTCTGTTAAAGAACAATTCGATATGAAGGATAATTAGATATACCTGAGTTCGATAAATTTAGGTATCACTGTAGTACCTGTTACTGTTTTTTTAATGGTCAATGCATTGTCAAGCAGTGATAGTGCAGCTTCTCTACCATCTCTTCTCCTATACCACCTTGCGAAGTTGTGTGAAATAAGGTTAATTAAAATTTCATTGGATTTTTATATGCCTATTTAGCACTCATGCTTTATAAGATATTGTAACATGTTACAAGATATGAAAAGGACGACTTAGATATGTGGGGTTTAACGTCCCAAGACCACCATATGATTATGGGAGATGCCGTAGAGGAGGGCTCCGGAAATTTCAACCACCTGGGATTATTTAATGTGCACCCAAATCTGAGCATACGGGCCTACAGCATTTTCACCTCCATTGAAAATACATCCGCCGCAGTCCGGATTCAATCACACGAGCTGGGGGTCAGCAGCCGAGTACCTTGGCCACTAGACCACCACGGCGGGGCAAAAAGAACGAATCGCAAAGCACAATGTGTCTTGCTTTCTCTGTGTTTTGCATCATTTCGGTTTCGTTTTCTGGTGTGAGCTGTGGAACTATAGCTGGAAAACCTGGTGTATTTGAAACATGGAAAAAGTACAGTAGGTGTACAGAGCTTATAAGGTGTGGTGTTCGTGAAAAAAAAAAAAAATCAGATCCCTAAACATTTTGTGCTTGCAGTCAGTAAAACTGTATGAAATTATGTCATTTGTTCATATTATGACATTTTGGAAATCAAAATGTTTTAAGTTGCGTGTCCAGGCTGGGACAGTGTCTAGCTCTTTTTTCGATTGCATGCTTCATAAAAGTTTGAAGCTGCCAGTAAACGTCTTCTTTTATGTTACAATTCTTTGACCTTTTGACAGCGCCCACTCTTGTCTATGCTGCTTTGTTGCAGATGCAGCACTTAGCTTGTACAACAAAAAGTCTAGGCTCTTTTCATTGGGAACAAACAATGCCTTGTTGGAGTTCGTACTTGAGGTGAGCACGTTTTATAAGACCGCTTAAGTGTTTGTGTGTGTGTGCGTGCACAAGCAGCAGAGCTTATATTAACTAAACATAGCTTGTTTACAGTCTGCCTAACACTTTGCATGAACTATAATTACGTTGCTGCATTCAGTTGCCTTTGTCAACAATTTCGACTGCTTTAACTGTCATTGTAACTACACCTTAACCACGCTTGTGTCGTTAACTGCATTGCAAGATTGTTATGATGCTGTCAGGAATTGAAAGTTGTAAAAAAATGTGGACGGCTCTTTCTGAAGTAATGACGTCTTCATAAAGATAGCAAAGACTTTAGCTTTATGAAGTAATTAACAGCTACTTTTTGCTGCATTGCTTTTTTTTACTGAAAGAAAAAAAGTTCCCATAACGCTGTGTGTTCTAAAATCCCTTCTTCTGTAAAATATGGTTTGAATGTATGATGTTTATTTACCTGAAACAGAATAATTGCCTATATGCTTTCTAGGGGACGCTGTCTATAAAGGAGAACCTGATAGATTCGAAGAAAGCGGTTGACAACCAGTTGAAAGCTTTGTGTGAGGAGTTTATTGCAAACTCAGCTCGAACGCTCATTGGACCACTTCAGGATTTCCTGGACAAGGTACGGAAGTGTCAAAATGCACCGCTACTTTAATAATTCAAAAACGTTCTTAAGCTGGTGTTTCACGTGTGTATCTTTGGAGGTAAGGCTGGCTGTGAGTATAGTTTAGACATCAATTCATATCCAATAAAAGTTTCATGGCATTTTGTTTATATTCTTTGTTGTTTCATAAGTAACAGCAGAACTGATGGAGTCTTTTATGGTAGATTTGGTTTCGTACCGATTGTGAATTTCACGTCTGAGCTCTAAAATGTAACAGTGGGCTGCGAAAATCCCGTTGACTATATTTCGTGTGAGTCGTGTCTAGAAAATCACCCCACATGGAGGCAAACCAGCGTTGGAAGATGACACCTTATCTTTTATCTTGTCACAAGGTGCACTGATAAACCTTCGAGCTCGATTAAGTTCAGAAATTTTTCGCGATGCATTATCCATGTTAATGCCATTATTTTCTCAATTCATAAAAGAACAATGTAAAAGGAGGACAATTTTTTCAAGTATTTATTTCAGAATATGGTTCAGAATACCCCTTCTTGCCTTGCAGGCAAACTTGATTTTACAGGTGAAACAGCAGGAGCCAACGCGAACGGTGTCTCTGCGAAACCAACCGTTTGCTGCTCCTGACTCGGTTGCCACAGTGGTGAGCAGTGCCTACCGTCACCTCAAGAGCAGCCTGAATGCGCTTGCCCGAAGCATGTCTCTGTACCTTGCCAACAAGGACACCGAGCAGATCCTCTTCAAGCCCATCAAAGTGAGAACCGCTCCTTTATTTGGTACATGTGTAAGGGATGACTCAGTAGCTCATAAAAAGTTGTTAGTTCCAGCAGATACCGTATTCACTCGCGTGATGAACCCATCCTTTTCTTTGACGCCAATTTGGGGGAAGGGTTATAGCAATGAAAATTTTGCGTAACAGCTTTGCTTATTTTGGCACGAAAAATGTGCGGCAAATCTTTTTTGTAGCCATAATCTGTTTTTGTTTCCTCCCGTAAAGAAAGCGCACGAACCGATGCCTAAGAGTCGTTCAGCCGCTAGGTTCTCATGCTACAGCGCATGCCGTTCGTAACCTGCTGTGTAGCTACCGTACTGGCCGAACGCGCCCTGCGCAGCAAGTGTCCCCAAAAAAAGTTCACAATAACAAACTCGAAAACAAAAATGCAGCGTTGGGTGGCAGCACACAAAAGTTGCGGTAGACGTTCTGGGTGCACGACACGGCGTCGTAGCAATTGCACTTTGCATGGCCTTCGAGATGGGTGGGCGCGCAGTGTGTTTCTATGCCGCGCGCCAACCATTTCAGAGGCCACGTGCTTTGTTTTTGTGCTTGCGTGGCTCTATCAGAAAAGAGGTTTCTCCGGCATTCGACAGATGGCGCTTTGCCGCAAAAGGAGCATCTTTCAAATTCTGATTAACGTAGTCTGCGCTCGCCCTGCTCGCAACTGTTTAGCATGGTTGCTAAAATATGTTTTCACTTTTTTTTGTGTTGTTATTTTGTGATATAATGGCTTGATTAATTGTTGTTTGAATGGTCAATGGCACTGACCTTTATACCGAAATAAAATGAACAGATACATTAAAAATGTTTTTTTTTTCTTTGTTTCCAAGGACCAAGGTGGGGGATGAGTTCATTATGCGAGTGGGTTCAATATGCGAGTAAATATAGTAATTTAGGTTTTATTTTTTGCTCATAGCAAATGTGTGCTTTGCCTGTTAAGCTCCCAGTAATTCAGATATACAGTAGGCTATCATTAAATGCAGCCTGAAGGCACCAGGAAGATGTGTTCTGTTCGACACGAGTTCTCTTTACTGGAAGGTAAACAAGGCTGCAGAATTAGTACAAAACAAATTTTATTAGAGACAGTTTTAAACAGCAGGCTCGTTCAAGAGATTTCTATTTTATAAGAGTAGTGTATATGTCTCTTTTGCTTTTGTATATTTCTGTCCCATCGTTTTCACACATGATACCTGTGCTCATCCAATATTGGAAAAGGCAGCGTGATCTAGGTCCTAGCACTAGAAATACTTCAAAGAGCTAGACAACAATTAGAAGTACACTTTGTTATCAGCACACATAGAAAAAACTCATAACAAAACATGTGTTCATTGTTGCCAGCAATCCTGGCAACATGAGCGCCAGCATGCTTGCAGGTATACACATTTCGAGGATAAAAGCCAAGACACTTTATTTGTTTCGATGTGATTAAATAAGCTTTTATGAGCACACGTACGATTGATAATGTTTTCAGCATGATTAGATGCGAAAGCTCGCCTACAGGTAGTGTTTACTATAACTTTTGAGTGGCACGAATGGCTGCCTGGGTGCGAGCTTTTCAGCGTGGAAAGGTGCGACGGCGCTGGCATCGACCATTTTTCTCAAGTGGATGGCTGGCAGGCGCTCCACGTACGTGTTGGTACTTCCCTGTAGTGCCGATAGTGCGTTATACTTCCTCCAATACTAGCTCCCTGTTATACCTCCTGCGTTTTCATGAGCATGTCTGAGCAAAGACTTTTTGGTAATATTATTAATATTGAAGTAGGTGCCTAGCGCACTCCTGCATGAAGCGGTGCAGCTCATTTCACAATGTGCCGAGCACTTATTACAGGTGAAGCATTTCTTAGCGAGCATCGGCGACATTGAGTCTATCTATCTATCTATCTAGCTGTCTGTCTGTCTGTCTATCTATCAATATATCTATCTGTCTGTCTGTCTGTCTGTCTGTGACATTTAGCTCTCCTAGCCATCTCGATAATATTGATACCAAACTTGGTATGGCATAACATGACTGTATGAAGAACATATTTGACTAGTCATAACATGAAAATCGTCACATGTATGTCATCAATGTCATGATTTACATTTCATGGTCCTGCAGTTCTTGCGGTGGTTTTGTTCACATGGCATATTGCAAAACTGGTATGGTATGACATGATTGCATGGCGAACAAGCGACAGACCCTAGCATGAAAATTATGACATGCGTGTCATGTAACATGACTACATGCCACGCTCATGATGCGCTCACGGCCGGTTTGCTAGCGTCACATATACCAAATTTGGTATTACAGTATCTGAATGGATGATGAAGGTGTATGACCGGTGCAAACATGCTGATCATGAGATGCGTATGCTACGCTCATGATGCGCTTGCGGTCATTTCACTAGCTTCACATGTATCAAACTCTGTATTACGCGACGAGCCTGGACGGCATAGGTAAATGGCACATCTAAACATGATAATCAGGACATGCGTGTCATGTAACAACACTGATGATGCGCTCGCAGCCGTTTACCTAGTTTCACATCTGCCAAATTCGGTATTACGTGACGCCAATGCATGACGAAGGTATGTGACTGGTGCAAACATGATAATCATAAGATGTGTGTCATGTGAGAACGTGACTGCATGCCACAGTCAAGGCGCCAATACATTTCGACGTGACGCGGTGCACGTGCTCGCCGGCGTTAATTTCATTGCGTCACGCGGCACTGCGTTGCTCGCAGGTGCACGCCGCGCTGTGTTGCTTTGACGCATGCACGGTTCAGCTCGTCATGCGTCCCTCTGTCATGAAAAAAGAGAGACGCAGTGTTGTCTGGGTAACGCATGCTGCATTTTGCGCCGGTTGCCGTCAAGCTGCGCCGACGGACACTGGCCGCGCCTGGCGTCAGAATATAGAGTGCTTGCGTTTTGTTAACTTAGCGTCGCTGTGCCCAGCGTGCGCGAGCGTCAATGCTGCATATGAGTAAATTGGGCCCTTTATGATGCGCTCACGGCCGTTTTGCTAGCTCCACATGCACGAAATTTGGTGTTACTTGACCTTAATGGATGATGAAGTATATGACTGGTGCGAACAGGATAATCTTGACATGCGTGTCGTGTAAGAACATGACAATATACCACGCTTATAGCGTGCTCGTGGCCATTTCGCTAGCTCCGCATATACTAAATTTGGTATCATGTGACGTGAATAGATGACGAAGGTAAACGACACATCCAAACATGATATTCATGGCACGGAAGTCATGTACGACATCATTTACATCCACGTCATAATGTTGTGCTGATATTAAAGGGGCATATCAACATTTCTCATTCATGCTTCGAATATCAGTACTGGTTACACTTTCTAGCGAAAGGAGCTAGCTGGTACACATCGGAAGGCAAAAAAAAAAAGAGAGAGAGAGAGAGATTACCGTATTTACACGATTGTAAGACGACTCGAATGTAAGACGACCCCCCCAAAATCGCATCTCAAAAAAAAAAAAAAACTCACGTAGGCCGCAAGCTTCGCCTCTAGTTCCGGAAAGCGGCCAGACTTCGGCCCGCGAAAGCCACGGCGCTTGGAGTCGCACGAGAAAATTTCCTCGCGCTGAAGCCGCCACTTCCGCACCACACATTCACCGATTCCGAACTTTCGTCCTCATGTCACGGCACTCATGTCAGACAGAAGTGACTCGAGAGAGCCGGTCGTGGACACAAGCGACAGGAGCACGCGGCGACGCGCCCGCTTAGAAAATTGTATCACAAAGAGGAGCTATTCCGTCAACTACCAATACCCCCCCTACGGCGGCTCTTCCATCGATTACCGGTGCTCCCTCAAGAGCCGTGCGCTCGTCATAAAGGCACTCGTAATGCGCGCAGTAGATGCTAAAAAAAGAAAAGCTTTTGTATAAGCACGCGGAAAACTATGCGCTTTGGGTTGAGCGGGAAACTATTCGAGATGACAATACATATGGTTCGATTTCGATTCTAAGACGACCCCCCAACATTGTATTGTCAAATTTGAAAAAAAGGGTCGTCTTACAATCGTGTAAATATGGTATGTTGCACACGGAAGGATGATCTGTTGGCCCATTCTATGTAGAACACCACAACTGGAATCCAATAAGGGGCGCGTTGCTTCATGTTTCTTTCACACATGACAGCAAAAAAATCCTAGCCGAACCCCGCTTCAATGAAACTGACGGGTCGCGGAAAAAATTTCGTTGCAGCGGAAAAAATTTCGATGTAGTGAAGTTGAAAAAATATAGCTGATCTAAGCTAGCAAGACAAAGGAACATCTATTCTCAAAATTCAAAAAATGTCCAATACTTATTCTTTCCCAGTTGCGTCACGACGTCCCTCTCAATCATGCATGGCGAGGCCATGATGAAAAGCACGCTGAAACAACGCCTAAAGCCGTCTTCGTGAACGAATCAAACAGTTGCAATAACACGTTAACACCAGCAGCTGTCCTCTGTCAAAAGTATTTGACAACGCCGAGATGGAAGCAGGCTATCATGGAGTGGCAACTTTTCATTATTCTATGCCATTCTTATCATCCATCACTCGCAGCTAGCTGATTTTGTTGATAATGCGGACGAACAGCTGCTCTGATTAGCTACCACACTGGCCAAGTGCGAACATAATGATAAGCATCAGAATCGGAAAAGGCATTGTTTCGCGGTTGCACCCAGGAGCTGCTGAAGGGAACCATTAACTGAGCAACTGAGCTTCAGCTTTGGATCGTCTGCTGCTCAACAGCAAGCCAATGGCAAAAGCAGGGCCAGGGCAGTCTCATTGCCATCGCCATCAAGCAATGGCGGCGCCCATGTTTGCTGAAGAGTGGTGGTTCCTGGGGTGCCAATGCTTGTTTTAGATTTGGTTTGGCATTTTCAGGCTCTGAATATGCATCAAAATGTTAAAGATTGGGTTTACTGCATAGCAATAAGTATCTGAGCCTAGAACTTCACTGTAAGATTTCTTTGAAGCGGGACGATCAAAGAAAAGGTGTTCGTTGTGGCGACAATATTTTTGCATTGACTCCTATGGACCGCTGAAGGGGAATGGTGAATTTTTTGTTGTAGCGGCATTCGTTGTAGGTAGCGGAGTTTGACTCTATGCTTTATTGATGTGGTCTGAATAGCAGCAGAGTCTTTTTCTCGAAGCTCTTTTTTTATTTTAGGATACTTAAAATGCATTCATTGTTGTAGCACCCTACAAAAATGCAAACTAGTTCCTACTGTAGAAAAAGGTCTTTAGCAACACTCTAATGGGTGATTTTGTCTGTTTAAAAAAATGCCACACCACTGCACAGTAAACTAGTAGCTTTATACTGCTACTAATAATAATAATTGAGATCATAAAATACAAAGTTTGCATATACATTACAATGATAACAAGAAATCAAGTACATAAAACATTATGGCCAGCACACGAAATGTAACATAGAAGCAGACTGAACGACAGAGCTAAAGTCATCTTTTAGCAATGTATTTAAATAACTTTGTGTTATAGTTGTAAAATCACTTCAAGCGACACTAAAGTGGAACAGTAAATCGATTTAGATCGATTAACTTTTCTAATAAAACTCTAGTAATATTTTTAATTTGACAGTCATAATTATATTCATAATGAAATAAATCAAGGTCAAAGTGTTATTTTTAAATTTCTTGCCATAATCTCTACGTGTGGCGTCACAGATTTTGATGTATTTCTCCTACTCTGGTGACATTGCTTACTCAACGAAATTTAAGCTTGGTGTATTGTCTATGGCACCCTTGGAGGTCAATGTACTTGATGTTCTTTGTTGTTGTCCGCAGCTGGCACACTCTGATGCCGCCGCTTTGTTGGAGTCAGTGGAGCCAGAATTTTCAGCGTCAAATATGCAGGCAGGGTGAGCAAGATCATCCGGAATGCATCAGGGGCAAGCGTCAGCACTTCTCTGGGGATTCGGACCTCAACATTGTTGATAATATGGACGTAGTCTCTCTCAATAAAATGGAGTTCGAAATATAACTCACACACAGCACAATCAGCGTCAAGTGGCCAGTCAAGTTAATGGAGGTTTCGCTCCCAAAGAAGTCACCTATTTTCGTCGTTTGGGGCCTTAAAAAGGAATAACTTGCGACATTGTCGCATACAAAGATATCCCGTTGTGCAACCTGGCGCATAACAATGGTTTGAAAGCTGTGTTTTTGTCATTTTTCGAGCAAAAGCGAGATGCCGGCCATGCCAGGCAGCCGTGCAGAGCAAGCTAAACAACCAAACTGAAAGATTGGTCGATGCCCACGCCGTCGCTACTTTCCCTGCATGCGTGGACAGCTGCAAGCAAAGGTAGAGTGTGCCGGTCGTGCCACTCAGAAGTTCTAGTACACTCTAGTACAGGTCTCATTGTAGCAGCTGGTGGACTCCTCGCAGCTTCTGCCTAAAGCTCGTAAAACTGCTGTGTCGCATGGGCACAACTCCATTTTAGTTGAACTTCCTGCTCAAGTTCTACATTGATAGAGTTCAGAGGAGTTTGTTGGTGGCCGTGTGACAGGGGTACAAGTTCGCAGCTCAAAAGAGCAGCAACACTTCTTTGCGGATTGCAAGGTTCCTAAGTCCACAACTTCAACAAAAATTTTGATGTTGGCCTTGTGTAATTTCTTTTGTTTTTCTTGGCCGTATGGCTAAGTGAATTTGTGTCAAGGACTGCTGTTTAAAATGAGGGGGATTTTTTTTCAGGAATATTACTGGGGAAAAAGGGAAACCCTCCCTGTACTGTATTTTGCTTTTTTTTACGGAATGTATAGCAAGTTAGTTGCTTGGCTGGGTTTTCTGAGATTGCCAATAAAAAGTTCACCCATAAAAGGACTGCTTACCAACTAATTTAACTGTCTGTTGTTCTGAAATAGTTGACAATTATAAAATAATTGGGTATAGTGTTGCAAGAGCGAACACTTTAGTTCTGCTGAAGTACGTGGCACAAGGTTGACAAAAAGAAAAAAAAAGACGAGAAAGAAAGAGCGAAATGGCGCTCTTTCTGTCTCGACTTTTTTTCTCTTTGTCAACCTTGCGCCACGTATTTCAGCCTAATATCTACCAACTAGCCCAACATAACGTACTGTTAAACTTTAGCTCTGCTCTTCCTTTTCAGACGAAAGTTCTGGCATCGTATGAAAACTTGAACCAGATCGTGAGAACAACTTACTCTGCAGAGGACCAACAAATCATCGCCTGTCCATCTGTTGAACAAGTCAGTTGCGGCCTTCCTTGTTGATTAACTGTGATTTATTATTATTTTATTATTATTATTTACAGTACCTTACAGAGCCCTCGAGGGGCATTGTGTAAGGGGGGCGGTACAGATAATATGTTAGAAAAATATATGTACATATATATCTACACATACATAGGCAAATATTGAATATAATAGAAAATGCAGTTCAACTTATGAACACGTAAGCAAAATACATACTAGAAAAGTGAGTTACAGTATGTGAAGGTGAAATACAAAAAAATATTATGACAGTAACTACAACCTAGCAATAGTGCAAAAACATCGGCAACAGTCCTATAAACACTAATGATTATGAAGATGCGATAGAGCAGTTTTTGGTGCATAAGTATTTTTTAATAGTATGATAGAACATTGTGTGGTCTTGTTCTGATGCAAGATCATCTGGCAAATCATTCCACAAACGAATAGCTCGTGGAAGAGCCGACTGGTTGAAAGCGTTAGTATTGCCGTACATGCGTGATAACCTAAAGGTGTTATGTAGTCTGCTCGAAATTCGATGTGCTAGATTAAGGTGAACAGATGGCATCATGCTGGTGTAGATGAGTTTGTGAAATAGTGATAAAAGTGAGATGTCGCGGCGAATTTTCAGTGGCTTGAGCGCAAGGCTATGTTTAATCTGTGTTACGCTGGACGGGTAGCTGTGATTCTGTGCTATGAATCGACTAGCTCTGTTCTGTATAGATTCGAACTTATCTATGACGTATTGTTGGTGAGAATTGAGCGGGGAGGTCGGGCGTCGTCGTAGAGGAGAAGGGGACGACGGGCGACGTCCTGGCGGCGAACGAGACTGGTGACGTCGAGGCGACGGTGAGCGGCTGTGCTGCGTATCAGGGGCATCGCAGGCGTAGGAATCGACGGGCAGAGGCCGGCGGTAGTTGTCGGCGATCGGCTCAGGAGGCTGGAAACGACGGTAGCTATCGGTGCGGCGAGCAGTGTTATACTGGTTTCGGGACGAAGACCAATGGTTGTGGCAATACCGTGCGACGTGACCTATGCGGCGGCAGTTAAAGCAGATCGGCCGATCATCCGCAGTTCTCCATTCGGCCGGATTGCGAGAGCGTGGATAAGACCTTTGTTGGGGTGGTGACCTGGGGCGAGGCGGCGACCTTGAACGGAAGCCAATTGGTCGAGACTGAGCAACGGCGCAGACATCGAAGCCCAAATTGCTCAGTTCTTCCCGCACAATCGACTGTACCAAGCAAACCTGAGGTACTTGCAAATCGACGTGGCCGTTGGCGGGAAGAGTAGGTGTAATTGCTTCGATTTCCCGCCGGACAATTCGCGTAATTTCAGACGCTGGTGAAGACTGCCGATGAGAGGACAGTCCATCTTCGCAGGAGGACGTCGCTGCGGTGTTCGGCAGTCGAGTAAATGATCTTGAAATCCGCCTGCTTTTGGCCAGTTCAAAACGCCGGCATTCCTCAATAATTTCGTCGACGGTCGCACAGTTCCGGCACATTAGCAGGTTGAACGCGTCGTCCGCTATGCCCTTGAGGACGTGGCCAACCTTGTCAGACTCCGACATGTCGTTGTCAACTTTACGACAGAGAGCCAGCACGTCCTGTATATATGAAATATACGGCTCTGTGGACGTCTGAGCACGTATAGACAACTCCTTCTTTGCAGCCGCCTTTCGACCGATGGGCTTCCCAAATAAGTCGCGAAGCTTTTCCTTGAAGGTGTCCCAACTGCCGATCTCCTCCTCATGGTTCTCATACCAGACTTTGGCCGTGCCTTTCAGGTAAAACAGCACATTGGCCAGCATAAGAGTCGGATCATACCGGTTGAGAGCACTGGTGCGTTCGTAGTCGGCTATCCAGTCGTCGACATCAACTTCGTCCGTACCGCAGAACGTTCCAGGATGCTTCGGATGCGTCAGCACGTACGTGGGTGGGGGTGGGGCCAGTGGAGGCGTTGCCGTGGATGGTGCGGGCGTCGCCGAGGCCGATGGAGAGGTGGCCGTGGGATCAGTCCCGTGTTCCATCACGGAAACTCCGATTTGACGACCACTGCGGAGCTCCGTTGTATGGCGCTTCGTTACCCAGCACCTCCACCAATTTGTTACGGGGATCGCAAACACACGGAAGAGAGAAATGAGCGTATTTCCTATATTTACATGTAAAAGTGACGCTTCAGAGCAGCCAGTCTCTCGCGCGGCGAGTCCACTTCTTTTTCATCGATTTGTTGTCCACGACGGTAGAGCCATGCCCACTGCCTCGTAACAATATGGTGACCAACTGAAGGATGCGAATTCCAGTTCAGGACGGATTAGAGCAAGATAAGCCAGTTTGCGCACATCGGAGGGAGCACTGTATACATTTCGGCGCAGAAAACCTAATGATCTTGATGTGTTGGCACAGATAGAAGTGATATGTGTGGACTACGAAAGTGTAGAAGTTACGTTTATGCCTAGGTATTTGTAATGATCAGTGCATTCTATAATGCTATTATCAATTATGTATTGGCTATTAAAGTTATCACGTTTGCGACTAAAGATGATTAGTTTACATTTGGAAACATTAAGTGTCATCTGCCATGTTTTGCACCACTCAATTATATGCTCGAGGTCTTTTTGAAGAGTTAGATGATCGCTATTGTTGCGGATGGGACGATAGATAATGCTGTCATCGGCAAATATACGCGTACATGAGGATAAGTTGTCAGGCAGGTCGTTAATGTAGATGAGGAAAAGTAAGGGACCAAGAACACTGCCCTTTGGTACACCAGAGGAAACGTAACGAAGTGATGAAGAGTGATTGTTGGCGATAGTGAATTGTTGGCGGTTAGTTAGGAAGTTTCTCAGCCATGTTAGCGTGAGTGAATCAAGTTTTAGTGATGACAGTTTTAATATGAAGCGACAATGAGCAACATGATCAATGCCTTTGCATAATCAAGAAATAAACAATCTGTCTGTAGATTACTGTTCATGTTAAAATGTAGGTCAGTGATGAACTCGAAGAGTTGAGTCTCGCAAGAACAACCCTTTCGGAACTGGTGCTGGTTAGAGAAAAAGAAATTGTTAGATTCTAGATGCGCATAAATGTTAGAAGCTATGATATGCTCAAGGATCTTGCAACATATGCACGTCAAGGAAAGGGGCCGATAATTTCCAGGTGAACCCTTTGACACCATTTTCTTAACACCCTATGGGAAAAATGAAGCTTAAATGGAACATGTATTAGTGTTCAGGACATATCAGTGTGCCTAATTAATACAATTATTTCGGGTATCACCTTAAAGTGTTGCATCTTCGGTGGGAAAATTAAATGTTTATTTGTGAAAGGATACACTGTTACTTTAGTGCAATGTGTTCTGGGACATTAAATGTTCAGTTCGCTATACAGTTAGCACTAGCATTAGATTATTGTTAAGCATGTTGTCAGAAGCTGGTAATTGGTAGTACATATATGTATGTGATATTCTAAATGTGTGAAGTACTAGTTTATAGTACTACGCACATTTAATTCTACTATATATAGAATTCTTAATTCTGGTTATATAAAGTTTTTTTTTTGCAAAAAAAATTGAGAGATGAATAAGTCGGTGCATTTTGTTTTAATTAATGCAAAGACAGAAAAGAGAAACCATAATTGGCATGCTCCATTTTTAATGCAATTTTGTGATGTCTGCAGTCAAGCAGCCCAAAGATATCAGTTGATAAGTACTTCTTGGCTCACCAGAGATAAAAAACCTATGAAAATATAGGCGTTCGCCCTTCACCAGGAAATAGAATATGATCAACCCATTTCTACATTGTGCGAGATATCTATAATATTTTCGTTTTTGAGAGACTTGTGTGAATTTTGAATTTTAGGGTCGAAGCGAATAGTGATTTTGGTCGAATAATTTTGAATCGAATTTAAATGGTGTATACGGTATTGCATATTATAAAGGAAAATGAACATAACTGTAAGTTTCTCGCATATAACCCGCATCCCTAACTTAGAGCTCCCCGAAAAAAAGACAAAAAAAATTCTTGCGTATAGCCCACTTGCTTAGCGTTAAAAAAAGCTGTTTTGGGCAGTAACAACTGGACAGTCACAATCTTGTTTACAAAAGAACTTTATTTCAAAGCAATCGCCACCACGTTGACTGCCAATTCCCATTTCTTCAAACATCGCCCGACTCGCCGCTGTCGCCACTGCCATCTGAGGCTTCATTGCCGCTTTTGAATACGCGATCATCTTCAGTACAATCCAAGCAATTGCTGATGGCACACTTTTCGAAGCTCTTGCGCACCATGTCAGCTGGAATCGCCCCCACCCTGGCCATGATTCGCTGGAGCCATCCACAGCTTGCACAAAACTCGCGTGAGATGTTCTACTCGCAGGCCAACCTGAGCACTTCTATTTGCGCTATCTCCGTTGAAACAGCGTGGCCGCGACTCCTCCACTCCTCAATAAATTTGAGAAGCTGCGTCTCAAAAAGGGGTAAGCACCAGTTTTTGGGCCGCAGAATGCTCGCCTCTCCTTGTATGCACTTTCAAGAGAGGCAGGGGAACAAAAAAAGGCACTCCCGGTAAAACACTGTCATGTCGCTTTTAGCTAAAGTAACGACATCAATCACAGCCTGAATTGCTTCCGTTTTCAGAAGTGCACCTCATTCATTAGTCTACATACCACACATTGCAAATCCGTTCGTTCATGCATGCTGTCTCCACTTTCCCGAAAGCGCCAACAAAGCAGCTCCGACATAGTGTGGTGACGTTTGAAGAAGGCGATGTGAGGATGCCTCAGCTGATTTGTTAACTCAACACGAGGCAAAAAGTAAGTCCACAAACACAGGGCTATTCAGATAATGCATAGATTTAGTGCCGAAAACTGCAAGCAGCTTAGGTACTCACGCTCTCACATTCCTTTGCACCTCCAGATGCACCCATAAAGAATACAAAAACCGTAAGCAACTTTCCGGCCCTGGCACTAAAACCCTATACATATGCAGCAGCATCGATGTATTCAGCCACGACAATGTGGCCGGCAATCTCATCGTTATGACGACCGAACATATGATCATACTGGGAAAGAGTTTGACAACCACACGATTAAGTGGTTTATCATCCCAAAACCATGACGTCATTATGTAGAACGCCATATTGGAAGGCTGCGAGAATTTCAGTCATCTGGGGTTATTTAACGTTGTGGGGGTCTCGGCGAGGCGAACGAGCGCCTCGCCACGCCACGCTCTTGGAGTGAACGGACACAGTCGACGCGGTCGGTACAAAGTACACAACATACATACATTTATTAACTAATTTAGACGACGATATCGTCCGCCGAATGATACACCAATTTCAATTAACACGCTACTATACAAACAACATAACGCAGTGACACACTAAACACACAATAGCATGATAAACACACACTAACACACCCAACACACTAACACATACCCAAGGCGGCGTCGTCAACGCCTGACTTTCCACGTGGGACCCCGGCGCGAAGCCCGCAGTGCCGAGCACCGGGGGACCCACGCTACAGACAACCGTTCGCGGCAGCCGCCACGCGCAGAAGAGAGTCGCTCAACTCTCGCCCACCACCAAGGCCTGCCTTCCGCCAGGGGCCACCACCGGCGCTACCACTCTACCAACAATATTACTCAAAGCGAACACAACGCCATCTATCGCCCGGCGGTGTTCACCAACGAAATAAAGCCTTGGGGCGAGACACGTGCACCACGCGGCGCAGACAACTTTACAGGGGGAGTGTGGGCACCCCCACATTCCCCCAACCTTAAATCAAGCCATATCCCGAAATCAAAAATTAGCTACACAAGCTTTAACAAAAAAAAATGATATCGCACGACCGTAATGTCCTCGCACCACTACACCGCCGCTGGTCGACACTGCTGCACTGTCCGGCTAGGCTTCACCTCAGTACCGGCCCCGCAACAGCAACGTTGCCGTCGGCGCGACGATCCGTCGTTAGCGCCGACACGTCTTCCAGTTGCGACCAGCACTCGCGAGGGCGCCGGACTGCAGGCAGTCGCGCAGGTCCCAGGCATCTCCATCGCCCGACCTCATTCCTGGCCAGCGACGCTGACGATGTGCAGGACAGCCGGCCGTGGATGACATCTCTCCCGCTGAATACATCAATAACAACAAAAAAATTGAAAGAAAACAATCGAGCAGGTCCTCGGGAAGGGAGCTTCGAGCTTTTCGTCCACGTGGTACGTTGGTCAGTACTGCTAGCTAATACATCGGTGGCAGCCGAGACGCCCATCAAAATAAAACAAAAATCACTTTCCCTAACCCTTGCATCGCAAGATAAAAAAAGTGAGGGAAGCAGAGCGCAACACCTCAACGCCACGATCGACCTAGTTGTGCCACGTGCGACAGGCGGCTGCGCAGAGCCTTAGGCCTAATGAGTCGCTCGGCAACAACCGGCATCCACCCAGCACCCAGCCTAGGCGCAGAAGAGGCAGCCGCGAGGAGACGTCCACTCTTGAGGTGGCCCTATCGCTCGCCGCGCACAGCAGCTTACCGAGCGATCAGCGTCCACCGCCTTGGGCGGTGTCACGACGCTTCGGCGTCGAGCCGCAATACCAGACAGCAACGACGCCCGGCTCCCTGAGCCCAAAGATACAGAAGAAGCTATTTACAGAAAAACGGACCACCCACGAGGCTTCCGTACTCACTCGCTTCGGGCCTGGCCTACAAACCACGTGCTCTAGGCCTTGCTCACCCCAGGATGCAGACCATATGGCTCTCGTCCTAATTCAACGTTTTGAAAACAACAAACAAAAAATAACAACACTTGCGAGATAAAAAAATAGTCAACCTTCCGACGAATTCAAACACGTTACAAAACCAATCTCCTCGCTTCTCAACAAAGCCCACCATCGAAGCTAGCAAAGAAGTCCCCCCTAGGCCTACTCTACTCCGGCTCTAACAAAATCCCTGTGTTGAACCGCAAAAACTGTCGTCCGATACTCCAAGAGCTCCACGTTGGGCAGCCAGTGTGGGGTCTCGGCGGACGAACGAGCGCCAGTGTGGGGTCTCGGCGAGGCGAACGCGCTCATCGCCTTCCGCCAGGGGCCACCACCGGCGCTACCACTCTACCAACAATGGTACTCAAAGCGAACACAACGCCATCTACCGCCCGGCGGTGTTCACCACCGAAATAAAGCCTTGGGGCGAGACACGTGCACCACGCGGGGCAGACAACTTTACAGGGGGGGTGTCGGCACACCCACAACGTGCACCTAAATGATAAAGCTAAGCACTCAAGCCTTAAGCATTTTCAAATTCAGCATAAAGAAGGTGTTCGAGCCTTAAAAATTTTAATTTTTGTAGCGTTGCGTGTGCGTATTCACTGCCAAATTTATGATGCCAAGAAAGCCAGACTGTCCCAAGTGCACCTATACTACACCCGCTGCTTCCTATAAATGGAAGAAGTAATTAGCACAAACAAGTGGTTGGGGAGAGCTGATTTACAATGCAATGAGTATGCGCCAAAACGCGCTTTAAAGAGTTGGCTCACCACGCCCTTACGTGGAGCGAACCCTCATCACTGTATAAAAACAGCCTCATAGTACTCACTGCAGCTGCTTAGGCCGTAAAAGGAGGGAGCGAGCGCACGTCTCTAGTCCGGTCATGATCAAAGAAAGCACGCAAAAAGGGAATGAACACCCCATGGGGGGATCTGTCTATGGCCTGTATTGGCTTTCATTGGCTTTGCACCAGATGGTGCCGGTAGGCATGCGAACTGCACAGCAGGGCACGCATTGCCGTGAAGCCAACCTTTGTTTCCGGATTATTCGCAGTTAATACACACCCCCGCTTTTCAGGCAATTTTTCACAATTCTTGGAGTGTGTTATATGCGAGAAAGTACGGCATTTGTCATAACCAAAATAACCTGCACAATATACATATTTTTTTTAATTGATGAAAGGTCTGTGCTTATGCCTATTCTCTTGGTTCAAAGGAAATTGAAACAACTTTGAATAGTAGCAGGATCTGACTTTCGGCTTAATGCAGGTGATAACCTCTAAAATATGTCAAGTTTTTAAAGTTTAATGTACGTAGAGCATAGGAGCCAGTATAACAAGCTTTTAAACTTGAAAAAACTAGGAGTAAATGTGAGCGTAATATGTTCACTTATGTCTTGAAGTGGGGTTTCGCAGCAATGCGGATTTTTTCTAGTTTTCACGGCTTAGCAGCCCTTTGCTGCAGTGAAAAAGGTCATTGCAGGAGGTTAATTACGAACTAATTTAGCATGTCTTATTAAACAGCTGAAGCGCAAAAAGATAAGTGACGAAGGGAACGAGGACAAGTGCTTGTTCCCATAGTCCGTTGTTACCTTTTTTTGTGCTTCAGCTGTTCAAGACATGGAATACCAACTAGCCCACTCCCACACCTTGCTAATCTAGCAACTCATCACTGCAGCAAAGTTACCTTTACAGGTGGTCACATTACAGCCATTCATTCACTTCCAATACAGTTGAGATGTCTGTTATAAGCAGGGCATCCCATATGCATTTTCTTATCCACCCGTATTTTTCTGTAAGCACACTGATGTCTCTTATGTCCATTTGTCTCTTATACCAGGGTCTGTTATAAAGGGGTTCGACTGTACTTCGAAATTTTTAACAACTTATATTCGAATAGAAACGAATTTGAATACAGCAATATTCGTTCGAGTATTCAAGTATTCACTTAGGTTGTGAACACAAGCCTAGTTTTTAAGCACCAAAATCTTTTTACACTAAGGACTTAAAGTATGCAATCAGTTATAAAGAATGGCGTGTTGCTGGGGGCCAGTGTATTTGTTGGTACTAATACATATAACCTTCTATTCATGCATTTATTTCAGTATGAGTGGGTGCATAATGCACATATTCTTGTCACAGTATCATAAATCTGTTGAATTCATATTATGAGTATCAAACTTCCTCAGGTAACTCAAACAGAAACATGATCCCTAGAAGGTTGAATTGAAATACGATGACCAAGTACTGATCAAAAGAACCGTGCATGCCTTTTCAGACAGTTTCCTTATAATCGCGTGTTTTCTGCGCATAGATGTGTGAAATTTTCACCGCCTGATGTTCACAGCTGCACTAAGTAGCTCCAGTGCCATGCAGTCTGTTGCGTTAATTTTTGTTATCGAACATTTCAAGTATAAAGCTTGGTCACTGATGATAATTTTTGTGCCTTTATTTCAGATTAATGTCGTGTTAACAGGATTCCAGACAAAATGAGAAGCTACTCTGTAGCTCCAGAAACACTCTGTGACAATGAAAGATGCAAGTGAACGGCACACTCAAAGTGGCCAGCGGATGCCAGCAAAGCGATGCCCTCCGTGAACGCATGCATGCGCCTTCTCTTGCAGCAGTCGTGCATTGTGTACACGTTGGGTGTGGTGCGAATGCTTCCAAATGTGTACATATGTGTAAAAATGTTAAGTTATTCGGAGAAGCAGTGGTATGAAAGGAATGTTTGCCGTTTTTTTACGTTTTATAGTGAGAGAGGGTTGTTATTAGAGGAAAGTATTAAAGATTTGTAAAGAATCTTGTTACGACTGTGGTCCTGTATCATTTTGCAGTGGAGCTTCGCTTAACCTCAACCTACGAGTTCTCTGGTGCCACCAAAAACACCTGGATTAATGAATTCACAGTGTTGCAGCGTGGCCAGCAGCACAAAGCAGGCAGGGTTTTGACACGCGTGTGTCCAGTTCATCGAACGTACATTTCAACACTCAAAGAGACAAGCGCACATGTCCAAGACAACCTGCTTAATTCACTCAACTTATAAATACCGCTATTTAAATACAGTTAAACCCTTTTATGTGAGATGTCTCTTATAAGCAGGGTACCGTATTTTCTTATTTACCCGTATTTTACTGTAAGCACACTGGTGCCTCTAACACCCATTTTTCTCATATCAGTGTGGTTTAGACTGAATACTAATGCATGGTATGCCTAAGGGTCAGTTCTACCTTTTACTTTTTTTTAAATTTCTGTTAGATGAAATAACACTGGAAATCTGTATTACCGAAGCCACCAATAGGCACCTTTCACTAATGAAATTCACAGTGATTTCAAAATACCATGTACTGTACATAAAGTACTTTTTTTTTATTCTCCTCTTTAGTACTAGCTTGTTTATTTCTTCGAATAACCAACCACCTGCTACTGCACCACATAGATCGAATTTGATGGCAGCAGATTTCAAATATTTTTCATAGATGCTGTACGAACAGTATTGTTAGTATGTGTTTCTGTGCAAAGATCATTTATAGAAATTTCTTGGATGTCTAAATGAATTCTCCAGTTGTTGAGAAAGGATTATGAGGTGTGAAATTGCTTTTGGACTTTGCTAGATTATGCGCTATATACTGGTTCTTGTCCGATGGGCAATGCCTTTGGAGGGATATCCGCACAATGGCAGTTTCAACAGCTGTCAACTTCTTGTGCCCTGAAATTCATCTGGACTGTACTCGGGACACCCAAAGGCCGGCCTAAATGTCTCTATACAACCCCGTTTCAAGATGTAATCTCCCCCCCCCCACAAGGAGCTTAGTACCAGATTTAGGGACATCTAAACCCATTATAAAAACTGTTTAGGTTTATCAGCGTGGTGGTGCAAACTTGGTACATTTCATGTCCACGCAAAATGCCCTACCACATAGTAATTATGTCAGTAATCGTTTGAAAAAGTTTCCAACACACAAATTTTCAGTCCATTTTTTGCATCAAATAGAAAGCCAAGCAATCATAGTTAAGACAATGTATCAGCAAATGTGTGTGTGCCCTAAAAAATTAATTACATGTTTTTAAAAGTTAGTTTCGGTTCTTACTGCACCCTGACATCACAACCCTGTATTGGTTTCTAGTCATGTGCTTGCGCAAGGTACCACGACGCTTCTACCCCCCCCCCCCCAATGCTCTGTTGGCAATGTGCAAGTAGTAATTGTTCTTTTTTAAATGCGAACCATTTTTTAGTGAACTTCGGTGACTTTGAGCGTGTCCATCTATCTAGCTGTCTACGACTTTTAACTCTCCTGGTCGTCTCAATAATGGTATCCATACCAAACTTGGTATGACATAAGATGACTGTATGAAGAACATATTTGACTAGTCATAACATGAAAATCATGACATTCATGCCATGATTTACATTCCATTGTCCTGAAGCTCTTGTGGGAGTTTCGTTCACGTGGCATTGTCAAAACTGGTATGGTATGACATGATTGCATGGCAAAAACAAGCGACAAACACTAACATGAAAATCATGACATGCGTGTCATGTAACAACATGACTACATGCCATGCTCATGATGCGCTGGCGGTCACTTCGCTAGCTTAACCTATACCAAATTTGGTATTACAGAACGTGAATGGATGCAAAGGTATACGATACTGGTGCAAACATGCGAAACATGAAATGTTTGTCATGTAACAACATGACTACATGCTACGCTCATGATGCCCTCGCGGCCGTTTTGCTAGCTTCCCATATGCCAAATTTGGTATTACCTGACGTCAATGGATGACGAAGGTACGTGACTTGTGCAAACATGATAATCATGAGATGCGTGTCGTAAGAACATGACTACATGCCACAGTCAAGGCGCCAACACATTTCGACTTGACGTGGTGGGCGTGCTCGCCGGTGTTCACTTCGTAGCGTCACACTGGCATTGCCACGCCAGGCACCGGTCCTGCCATATATTCGTAGGCGCGCACCGCGCTGTGTTGCTTTGCTTTGACGCATGCGCGTTTCAGCGCGTCCGGCGTTCTCCCTCACAAAAAGAGGGAGACTCAGTGTTGTCTGGGTAACGCATCGGTGCGAAATGCAGCAGCATGTCGCATTTTGCGCCGGTTACTGCCATCGGACTGTGCCGACGGACGCTGGTCGCACCGGTCGCACCTGGCGTCGGACTATAGAGTGCTCGTGTTTTGCTAACGTAGCGTCGCTGTGCCCAGCATGCGTGCGCGTCAACGCTACAATGGAGTATATTAGGCCCTTCATGATGTGCTGGTGATCGTTTTGCTAGCTCCACATATACCAAATTTGCTGTTACGTGACGTCAACGGATGACGAAATATATGACTGGTACAAACACGATAATCCTGACATGCGTGTCATGTAAGAACATGACAACATAGCACACTCAAAGCATGCTCGCGGGCGTTTCGCTGGTTCCAAATATACTAAATTTGGTATCACGTGACGTGAATGGGTGAAGAAGGTAAACGACACATCCAAACAAGATGATCATGACACGAAAGTCATGTACGGCACCAATTACCTCTACCTCATTACGTTGTGCTGATTTTAAATTGACATATCAACCTGTCTCATTCGTGCTTCGCATATCATAGATTCCCACTGAGCATGGTATGTGCCAATTTTTTTACATTCAAATACCTGACAAAGTTGCCAATTCCGCTTATAATAAGCAGAGTTGGGCTACCTCTTTCGCCAAGTCGCTTGCAGAGTATTCCTGTTGCTTGTCACTTTTTGGGGCTTATTTGCACTTATCCTGCAAGTATGGTTACTCTTGTTGTTTTGATCAGGTTCACGAATAGTGCGTTTGTTGTGCAGTGATAACGCATTTGTCGAGGACCGAGTAGTTGAGAGTTGAAGTCAAATATACATGGCGGGAATGCACTGGCAAGCTTGCAGTCAACCAAATAGAGTACCATCCTGGAGACAATATTAAAAAGTGTAATTTTTTTCATTATTGCAGATATTTTCGGTGTAAAGGTTAGTGATTTTTCTACCTCCCCTTTGCATTTGAGTGACATTTTTATTATATAAATTAAAAACTTTTGAAACAATGGAAAAGTTGATCGAATTCCTGCTTTCTTTTACGTTTCTTGGTAAAGGTAGAGTAGCTCGCCTAGGCTTTTTTTTTTTGTGATGATTTTTTGCTTGTTAGCTCAGTAGCATCTGTCAACACTGGTACCAGACTTCATTATGACTAGCCATGCTGGTGTGTGAAGTCACCAGAATTGATACTGTAGCATGGCGCCGCACAAGTGTAGATGGAAATAATGTCAAAATAAACTAAGTAAACACATTTCCTGAGCTTGGCACTTCACTGCAGGAAGTCACTGTGAACAGGAAATTTGAAGCCGGGTTTACAATGCTTCGCAAAGTTTGGAGCCAGTAACCTCTCAAGTTCAAAGGACATCAGCAAAATTAAACAGTACAAAAATTACTGCACAGTTTAATACTATACATTTCAACAGTACTAGGTTCTCATTGATTATATTCTTGCATCGAAATTAAAATCGTTTCCTTCTGGGTATTGCGTAGGCATGTGCAGGCCCTTCTTTGTACAGCTCATAGTGAGGCGTTCCCTCCCAAATTTCCTTTCCTTGTTGATCGATGGCATAGCTGTAGCTGACTGGGTTTTCAATGGCAAATTCTATGGCTTCGTCCAAATTCTCGAGGGTGACATACGTGGAACTTCTCTTCTGCAAAAAAACAAGTGGACAGTGATTAGTGTACTTGGAGTCACAACATCTCATCCCCAAAAGAAGTCTCTTAAGAAAACACTTTCGAGCTGCCTTAATCAGTCCCACACATTGGCTTTTCAATCTTATTTCATTATTTCATGTTTGATACAAAGATGTGACCTTGTCAATGAGCCCACAGACAACACATTTGATCAAAGTAGTTTCAATTTTGAGAATGTTGCAGAAAAGGATGCCTTCACATTAGAGACTTTCAGATCTTGCATACAGGACGTGATTCTGGCGCATTAGAAACGTCACATCCTGCTTTGCAGTCCTTCATTTAACAGTTTTGGTTCTATTGTAGATCTGGTCATTTGCACCCATAAACTCTAAATATACAAAATCTAACACTCGCTTTAACGTCAGTCAGCTTGCGTCTTAAGCTGCCCCTTGCACCTACAGCACACAGTTCTGCAATCTTCGGCGGACTTATTCTAGAAGTAAGCTCTACCCACTTTTCACGGTATCGAATCACGGCTGTGGCGGCTGAATTTTCTATAGAGGCGAAAATGCTGTAGGCCCGTGTGCTCAGATTTGGGTGCGCGTTAAAGAACCCCAGGTGGTCGAAATTTCCGGAGCCTTCCACTATGGCGGCTCCCATAATCATGAGGTGGTTTTGGGACGTTCAACCGCACATATCAATCAATGTACTTTTGAGAACGAGCTTGAGAAAGAGATGGAAGAACGAGCAATTTTCAATGCATGAGCTGCAAAATACATTTGCAACTCGATGCACCAACATTCTACAACATGCGCACCTTTTCAAGCCTCACAATCTCCTCAATTCGCTCTTTGAACTGCAAAAGCTTGGCTTTTGCCTCAGCTTCCCTCTGCAAGAGCTCCTCCACTCTCTTCGCTTCTTCCAGCTTGTTTCTTTCCATCCTAGAAGTATCAATTAGACAGTACAGTTACAAGGCCAGCAACTGTATCGCAATACCATTTTTAAAAAGCAAAAGTCACAACACCACCACGTAATCTCGAAAGTATGCTAATGTAAACTGCATGCCATGAAAAGAAATGATGACCGTTCATGCAAACAAAGAAGGCAAGCCTAATTTAATGCTAATATTAGCTACCTTTATATACGGTAGTGGTCAACTAGGCCGCCATGAAGCCATCGTAGAACTCCAAGGTAGAAAAGTATAAAGGGGTAAAACGTGTACTATCTGTACTGCAACAGCATAGGTTAGTTACGATTTAAATGAACGAACTACACTAGTCCCCAAAGGGGAAGCTTACTGTGTGACTTTGAACCTGTTATCTATGACACTAGACTGAAGGCTACTTCAATGAAAATCCAAAGCAGCATGTCATCACCAAGACAGCAGGAAACAAAACGGTGAGTGGTACTTCACACACGACGTAGCAATAGATATTGCAATCACAAACTAAGCAGAGCTTTTTGTAACTCTAAACATTACAACAGTGTCTTCTTCAAGCATCATGGGAAACAAGTTAAGCAGCATTTGTCTTCAAAAGAGGCTCACTCAATCGAAGTCTGCAAAGCATGTGAACATCCACAGCACAATCCTAATCGCACAAAGCATCTTCAGTCGCAAGACTTTCTGCTATTCACCGATTTCTAGATTTTAAAAAAGAGAACAGGAAGTACAGAAACTAATAAAGGAGCAGGAAAAGTCGGGCAGCTAGAAAAAAAGTGGCAGCCAAATTACTCGGAGCATTCAACGAGTTATTGTAATCATGCTACTTGGGACCACTCTTTCTACACCTTCACTCTCGGTGAAGGAGGACATTAGATACTGCTTTCTGAATAATCTGGCACAAAGGCAAAGTCTATCGATGATACACAAGTATTTACAGTACGGGCAGGTGAAAAGAGCAACATAAACTAAGGAAAGTACACTAGTAAAAGCATTCCTTGCAGTAAATCACACCTGAGCATGTGCTTGTGATATGACCATTATCTCGAAAAGCTATGTCTTTTTAATACTTTCATTAAGCGTGTGGCAATTTAAAAGCACGTATTATGAGCTTAGACGTGGCTTCATAAGAGTGGTGCATAGCTAGGAAAAGGCTGAACGTTAGTAATTCTCTAGCACTAGGCACAAGGGAGACTGTGATGTCACCAAGCACGACAATTACAAACGAAATTGAAATTACTTTTACGAGGTGAACAGATCATTGCACTTTTACTGCGATGATCGTGTCACGAGGTGAATAGATAATGAGGGAAATATTAAACGAGGAATGCATCGTATAGGGTAATACCTTAGTACAGCAACCCTCTGGTTTTCCTTTTCATTTTCTTCAAGAAGGCGCTCGTGCTCTCGCTCTTCCTCTTGAGACAGGGCTGAGTGCTTGTCGGCCAACTCGAGGTCTTTCAGGTGTTCATCCCTCCAAAAGTTTCTGCAGGAAGAACAGCAAACAAGTAGTACTTGATGAATGAAACTGACACTGCAGTTTCAGATGGAGGAAGTGTGGAAGCTACGTGCGCTTAAGAAAAGAGAGAAATGTCACGAAGTGCTGCTTAGTTATTGTGGAACCGGTCAAACCATATGTTATTTCATCAAATGTAAACGACCAAGGACGAACAACGATTGAATTCAATAATGGCTCGTTAAGTAGCTAGCCACACCTATCAATTTATGGCACCGGCGGGGGGGGGGGGGGGGGGGGGTGTAGCAGGGCCCTTTTTTCTATCAAGTCAAATTATGAGGCACACTTTGAACCCTCCCGTAACCTGAGTGGGGCTGCACTCTGCACCCCCGTCGCCCCTGTGCGCACGCCGTATATCTAAGCACTGTATCTACATGTTTCATGCGTTTCATTGGCATACACGATCAGTCTTTCAATCAAACTGTACAACGACAATGCGACGCCGCGGCAACAAACTTTCCCATAGCAGACCGACGCGCACATACCACGCCGGAAACTCAATGTTATGCTTGATGCAGGGCATTAGGACACGCACCTGATTGCTTTCATTTCGGTTTTATAGGCAGCGCTCAAGCGGCTGAGCACTGCGATTTCTTCTGGATCTTTCGGTGGTCCCAAATTAATTTTGAAAAGCTTGCTAGGGGCAATCGGCATCCACCGAGGTTTCGTGCCCTTGGGCTTCTTCCACCTCACTTGCTGCACACCAAGCAACAGGGACATTTCGGAACGATGAAGAGTAGCATCGTAAGCAGCACTTCGTAAAGGCGACAAAACTGCTTTTGGAAGCATCGAGACCAACATATCGAGCCACTTCTCCCGCGGGCCGCAGCTCACAGCTACAGGCGTGCGCAGAGACGGCTTCGACCGGCGGCGGCGCGAGAGTCGTCCGGAGTTGGCGGTGGCGGCGTCAGCGCAAGCCGGTCTGCGCCGAAAACTCGGCGCGCCGCCACCAACAGTTCTCGCTGCGCCGCCACCGCCGACGTCAATTGATCAGCGCGCCGCCGCAGCGAATGTAGTCTTTCTTTTTTTTTTTGCGCGATTGGCACGCTTGTTTTTTACGTACGCTTAAATTTCTTTAGGAAACCTGCCTCTCTATGACACTTTATTATTACCACTAAATAGTCAGTACTTTTTCAGTTCTGCCCGCTTGGCAAACGCGGCGTAATTGATTCGCCTGCCGGTTCAACGATAATTATAGCGCGAGAACAAAACGACGACACAGAGACAAGATGAACACGAAAGACACGAGCGCTGTCTCTGTGTCGTCGTTTTGTTCTCGCGCTATAACTATCGTCATGCCATACCGACTAGCCCAAGCTGCCACACTTCTATGCCGGTTCAAGTTGAATAACTGGACCAGAAAAACTTGCTCAGTGCTCCTAATAACGAAGAGAGGTAATGTTGGACTAAAAAATAAGTGTTAATTTTAATCTCCTTTCAGGGTCACATTAGTTTGGCAAATCCAGGTCGGTGATAGCGTCAACGCCGATGTTTGGTGAGGCTGACGGTGGAGACTATATATACAGTTTCCTGTTATACAATATTGATTGTTATTACACCACCGACATCTTAAAAATACTCACCTTTATATTGATTTGATTGATTGATTTGTGGGGTTTAACGTCCCAAAACCACTACTTGATTATGAGAGACGCTGTAGTGGAGGGCTCCGGAAATTTTGACCACCTGGGGTTCTTTAACGTGCACCCCAATCTGAGTACACGGGCCTACAACATTTCCGCCTCCATCGGAAATGCAGCCGCCACAGCCGGGATTTGATCCCGCGACCTGCGGGTCAGCAGCCGAGTACCTTAGCCACTAAACCACCGTGGCGGGGCACTCACCTTTATATATATATATATATATATATATATATATATATATATATATATATATATATATATATATATATATATATATATATATATATATATATATATATATATATATATATATTGTATGGTCGCCCATTCGATGTCGTCACCGACCATCATGCACTATGCTGGCTTTCATCATTGAAGGATCCCTCAGGCCGCCTCGCCCGTTGGGCTCTTCGCTTACAAGACTACGACATCCGCGTGCTGCACCGCAACGGACGCCAGCATGCTGACGCCGACGCCCTCTCGCGCTCCCCTCTGCCTGAAGGTGATGTGCTCTGCTCAGTATCCTCGGCTGCTGTTTCTGCCATTGATGTTGACATCATCGCTACTGAACAGCGAAAGGATAATTGGATCGGCCCGCTCATCGACATGCTCTCGGATCCATCCGCAACGCCATCCACGCGTACCTTGCGTCGTCAAGCTCGCCATTTCGCCATCAGTGACGGCCTTCTACACCGACGCAATTACGACGCCGACGGCCGGCAGTGGTTACTCGTGATACCCCGCAGTCTGCGGTCAGAGATATGTGAATCCTTCCATTCTGATCCGCAATGCGCGCACTCTGGGGTATTCAAAACCTACCATCGCATTCGACAACGCTACTTCTGGCGCGGGATGTACCGCTAGGTGCAGCCGTTCGTTCGCTCTTGCCTCACTTGCCAACGCCGTAAACCGTCAGCCCACATGTCGCACGCTGGTCTGCAACCGTTACCTTGCCCTGACCGTCCCTTTGGGCGCGTAGGTATCGATTTGTATGGACCACTTCCTCTTCCTCTGACGTCGGCTTGGGCCATCGTATATATATATATATATATATATATATATATATATATATATATATATATATATATATATATATATATATATATATATATATATAAAATAAGGGAGAGAAGTGTATACCTAAGGGCTCGTTTTTCCGTGTTTTAACACAATATTAATGAGATATAACAGACAGTAATGCCAAGGAATGTACAGGGGAAGTTATTAGAACCAATGGAATGTAAATAAGAAGAAAGAAGAAAGAAAAGTGGATGGAAAAATTACCAGCTGTGAGCAGGAATCGAACCCATGACCTTCGAATAACGCGTTCGATGCTCTAACCACTGAGCTATCACAGCGGCCGTCCCTCCATCCACTTTTTTTTTGGGGGGGGGGGGGGTTTATACGTGAATTTAGAAGTAGGAGTGACAGTCAGCGCCATCTATAAGCCAAACAACGAGTGTGAAAACAATCTTATTCGCATGTTTTGGCGTCACGTAGCACGTGAACTTATTATGAGCGGGCAGCTGATTAATTGTCCCTCTTATACAACCTAAACACACCAAGTCTGCCAGTACGAGACCCTCGTTCAATGAAATAAGGGAGAGAAGTGTATACCTAAGGGCTCGTTTTTCCGTGTTTTAACACAATATTAATGAGATATAACAGACAGTAATGCCAAGGAATGCACAGGGGAAGTTATTAGAACCAATGGAATGTAAATAAGAAGAAAGAAGAAAGAAAAGTGGATGAAAAAATTACCAGCTGTGAGCAGGAATCGAACCCACGACCTTCGAATAACGCGTTCGATGCTCTAACCACTGAGCTATCACAGCGGCCGTCCCTCCATCCACTTTTTTGGGGGGTTTATACGTGAATTTAGAAGTAGGAGTGACAGTCAGCGCCATCTATAAGCCAAACAACGAGTGTGAAAACACTCTTATTCGCATGTTTTGGCGTCACGTAGCACGTGAACTTATTATGAGCGGGCAGCTGATTAATTGTCCCTCTTATACAACCTAAACACACCAAGTCTGCCAGTACGAGACCCTCGTTCAATGAAATAAGGGAGAGAAGTGTATACCTAAGGGCTCGTTTTTCCGTGTTGTAACACAATATTAGTGAGATATAACGGACAGTAATGTCAAGGAATGTACAGGGGAAGTTATTAGAACCAATGTAATGTAAATAAGAAGAAAGAAGAAAGAAAAGTGGATGAAAAAATTACCAGCTGTGAGCAGGAATCGAACCCACGACCTTCGAATAACGCGTTCGATGCTCTAACCACTGAGCTATCACAGCGGCCGTCCCTCCATCCACTTTTTTTTTTGGCGTCACGTGCTACGTGACGCCAAAACATGCGAATAAGAGTGTTTTCACACTCGTTGTTTGGCTTATAGATGGCGCTGACTGTCACTCCTACTTCTAAATTCACGTATAAACCCCCCCAAAAAAGTGGATGGAGGGACGGCCGCTGTGATAGCTCAGTGGTTAGAGCATCGAACGCGTTATTCGAAGGTCGTGGGTTCGATTCCTGCTCACAGCTGGTAATTTTTTCATCCACTTTTCTTTCTTCTTATTTACATTCCATTGGTTCTAATAACTTCCCCTGTACATTCCTTGGCATTACTGTCTGTTATATCTCATTAATATTATATATATATATATGTATATATATATATATATATATATATATATATATATATATATATATATATATATATATATATATATATATATATATATATATATATATATATATATAAGGTGAGATTAAGATGTTGGTATTGGAATAACAATCAATATGACTGTGAAAGCGAGTCAAGGAACAGCGGCAGTTCAAAGGGGAAGAGTGGTGCAAGTAACGTAAAGCGCTTCTATGCGCATGTAAGCAATTGCTTATATTGCTCAACAGTCTGAACGAGTGAGCTAGAGCTAGCTGTTTGATACATATGTATTTATAAAAGCCAGTTAAGTAACACACCCTTTAATTAATAAAAGGAAAACGCCACAAATTGAATATACTTCATCAAACAAACGACCTAATCAGTATATAATGGCGGGTTCATGAAGGTCGACAATTGGACGAAATGGGGGTCACCATAAACTTCGTGTGAAGTTCTGCTCGGAACATGAATTTATAAGGACAACACACCTAGGTGCGGGTGTACAATGTCTTGTGTTTTCTCCCCTTTATCATGTGCTCGAGAGAAAATCAAACCGAGTAATGCGCGCCTTTATTTCGCCCGTTTTCTGTCTCGAACTAAATTTTACTAACTAGATCGGATTTGTCGCAATCGCGTTTAAAACAGCACATCGCTAAGGTAGCTTGCTGTGCGAGTTGCTTCAGAATATTCGGAACTGGAAACCAGTGAAACACAGGAAGACAGCAAAGGTAAACAACTAGACGGAACAAGATTTGGACTTCAAACACATTTTTTATTGCAGGAAGCCCACCCACTCACAAACCAAGAACGCACGCATAAATGGTCTATCTGAGTCGATTCACAGTTGCACACCTAACAATGCACAAGTTTTAAGGTGCTAGAAAAACGCCACATTTTCATGAAACACCAAATATGAATGCCACAAGTGCACTCACTATTCTTTATCTGCAAGGAAAATTGAGGAATGATTTACACGTGACACTTTGCCATGTTTTGCTTTATTTTGAAGGTTTTAAAGACTTAACGGTCAACCTTATTTATTATTTGATATTAGTGGCACAGAGGTGAGTTTCCACCAGTATACCTGTACGAACTAGAATGCTGTGATCGCGCAGCCGGCCATTGGACCGTCTGATCGTTTTAGACATGGGTGCATTCGACAAGGGAATGTGTAAACTTACGCACGTCTGTGCTGCAAAGGCTGTGGCAGCGCCCCTGATTCAAAATCATTTTTATAGCAAATTAATTAAGAAATAAGATTGAACACGACAGTTGCGAAGCCTTTCAAAGTAATTAACAAATGGCCAGAGTGTCATGTGCGATGTGATCTCAGCTCAGCTTGCTCGGCTAAAGAATTTGGGCGTAGTCAGGTGGTGCACGTGGCGTTTATATTTTGGCGTTTTGTGGAAATGAGCTGTTTACAACACTTTGTGACTGTTGATTTTGCAACGTTATACTTGGCTCGGATAAGCTATTTAGACATGCGCTGATTGTTCATGCGTGCGGCTTTTCTTTAATAAGCATGTATTGTTATAGTCCAGCACTTGTGCTGTCTCGATACTTCACTGTTTTTGTGTTTTCATTGCTTTCTTCTCAAGTATAGTTCGCTAAATGTCATCACGTCGTGCGAGCGCAACAACCAAACTCTCAACCCTTCCTCTTATCGCGATGATTTGCCATCACGCGCACGCGCGAAATTTTTCCATCAACGGGTGACGCCATCTATATTTTGTTGCACCAAGATCTATTGCACCGTTCACCCACGAATTACACAGACAGATCCACCTTCTTTCAGCATGTTGTACGGTGAAGATAATCTGAACTGTACATAGGATAGTGTTTTACCACATATCATCATTATACGAGCAATCGTATATAGTTCATAGACTGCCGAATAAAAAAGAACCCTCTCTATGACATAGATTACGAAATGACATTCGACATACATCAGTGGTTCTAGAGGTTCTTCAAGTGTTCGGTCCGGCTGTTCTGGCACCGGAGACTGGGAAAGACGGTGTCGAGGTAGCTAGACTAGAGGAAACTTGAGGACAATCATTTCGCTACGAGACGCACATCTCGTGAAACAAGACGAAGGTTTCGTGCCAACATAGCTCACGCCCGCCCAGGTCAATGTCTTTCACTAGGGCATGGTTGCCACACTTCTATAGTCCCTACACGTACACTTCTCCTGTGGCACCAAGGATGTCGCTTTATGTGAGAAGTTCAGTGGGTGATGGGTTCCACGCTCGTAGGACCGGGAGCATGTCGAGGACCACGTCAGAAGAGAAACCACCTCCTCTTGTCCCGACTGTGGGCAATGCATTTGTATTGACCAAAAAATAAAAACATTAAGAAGGAGCACTGTTCGCCACGCTCAATTAGCTGTGCTGGTTGTCATCCGCAGTGGCGCCGCTCTCGTCGAGGAGGGCGTCGTGTCCGAGAACCTGTGCATCAGTAGTTTTCGTCGAACACCTTACCGTGTAGGGTTGCATGACGCCTCACTTACCGTGTCGGGAGAACAATGTACATATTTGGACTACACATCAGCTAGCAGGCCCGCAGTCCTCCGGCGAACTGTTCACAAAACAAGCGACACCGCTTTCATCTTGACTCGGGCACCTATCCCTACAAGGTGTTTCGTCAACAAGTATATGTGTGGGATTTTTATGTTTGACAGACATCTGGTGTATCTGGAGTTTTTATTTTTGACATACACGTCCATAGTACGTATTTAGGGTCTCAGAAGACCACAAACAAAAAAATCGTTCAGTAGTGTAAGTATTTATGGATTTGCAGCCATGACAATTAGATCATCATGACCCTATAGTCATCAAATGACAAAGATGACAAATTTATTGCTGTTATGCACTAGGGTGCGTAAAGTCTGAACAAACGTAGTATTCGGAAGTGTTGGAGCTCTTGAAACAACTTCAGGGCTTCAACCCGAAAGCGGCGCCTTCCCGTCTCTGCTTGCCGGCGTCATCGTCACCAACGACATCGGTCCAGATTCTTCGTCTTTACGGCTCCATGCTCCACAAAAATGAAACAAAGAAGGCGTCGATTGCAGTGGGGATAGTTGGATAAATACTTCTCCAAGAATGAGCGGGTAAGATTATGTTTTCAAAGTTCTAGGAGAACTCTGGCAAAGTAAAGTATTCTAATATTCTTCTGTAACCCCTGCTCCCCCCCCCCCTTTTTTTCCTGCTCCGACGAACTTTTAGCAGAAAGAAGGTGCATTTTCGGGAGGTCACGCATATCGACAACATCATGGAGGGGCTCAGGCAACACTTGAGGAGCCTTTCTTGAAAGGCATGCGGTGTTGAGTCGAAACGAAATTGGAGAAGTTAAAAAAAAAACGGATGACATTTGAACTACCCGGGAAAGTGGGTACAGTAGACGAGTGGAAGTACACGATTCCTCATGGTGTGAAAAAAGCGTTGCCAAATTCTCCACGTCATGCAATGCTTAGGCGATTTTGTGAGATAATAAAAAACCGGAAATAAAGGGGCAGTTGCACTACGGGCCATGTAATAGATTATTCTAATTACTCGCAACTATTAGCAAGAAGATGTAAATTTAGGGGAACATTATTTTGTTGGATGTCGTATGTATCGCGTATCGTTTCCTTGTGGTAGAAGCACGAGGAAAGGAAGGACAGGGACGTTAAAATCATTCCTTGTTTTGTGGTAGTGTGCATATATGACAGGCGGGACGCTCAAATAACGTTAAATGTCCGTCACATCAGAGGGAGGAGACTTGCCTGCTCGACTGCAAAGTGTGCGGTTGCTCGCCCGTTTTTAATTACGCTCACCAACGAAATAAATGCGAGAAGGCACTGATAAAAGCATATCAAATGTCACAAAATGCGTGGTGGCGGCACCGGCGGCGTGGAAACCGTGATGATAAATTTAAAGAGCTCCTTACTGCGTCTTCTTTGCTTAATTAGCTGAAATTTGGAGATTTTAACACTAATGGCAGGAAATGACATACGAGATTACTAGAAGAGAATGAGCAAGCGTTTGGTAGTTGCTTTGTTTTTAACCATGCATATTGAAAATTTGTAAAAAAAAATGAGGCGAAGGGGGTGGTTACCTACCTCAAGTCGTGCACACTGTTACTATTTTCTGGGAAGTTCTGACCATCCATCCGTTCAGCGTTTGTCAAATTGCGATTACCGCGGCTGAGATCGAACACGCATCAAAGTACCGTGCCACCGCGGTACGTTTGTTTATTGTATATTTATTGCCTCCACATATGTGCAACATTCTTTTTTTTTTGGTACCGTGTTTGCATATGTTTCACAAGGTTCATAGTGGTAAGCTGCTGGCATATCATAAAAGAACACGAACCCAGCCGTGAAGGAAGCACGCATACAGCAGGATTCAACACGCAAGCCTATAGACTAGCAACTCTTCAATGAATTAAGTATGCTGTGCGGTAGAGAACACGGACGGGAAAAAGACAAGCACAGTCCTTGTCTTTTTCCCGTCCATGTTTTCTGTCGCGTAGTCAACGTTTTTAGTTACTGTAGTTGGAGAAGCCCGCTCCGGAGGCGGCACCAACTCGTATCTCACTGAGCAGCAGTGCTGCTGTCGCTTTGGGATGGTCGTAGGAGCGTCGTCTGCTACATTGGGATGCAAAACAGCGGGAAATTTGTTTCCAAATACGTGTATTTTAGCTTAAGCGGCTAGAAGAGGGCCGTATAAATACTACTTAGTAATAAATAAGGGCCGCGTCTTTACCTAAGAAATGTATGATTACTTATTAGCCTGCAATGACTGAGTGGCATGGCCAGCGGGTGGCCCACCTGGCATATGCTGTTCTTTCCCGCCACCCGCCAAATCTTTCCGCTATTGTTTACAAAGCAAAAAGTGGCACTCGACCACACTTGTCTGCCCGGCACCCTCTTCCGATCAAAGTAATGCCCCTATCCCCCGAAAAAAAAAAAATCAGCCTGTGCCTCTACAATAAATAGGGTTAATCTGCGCCTTCAGGTTATGGACGATTGAAAGCGAACGAGGCCGTTGTAGTTACACATCGTATAAATTGCATGTAAGTATATATATATTTAGAAACAGTTGTGCTCCTTTTTGAACAGCTAAGGAAAAATAGACAGGCCACACGGGCAGTGTGGCGCGAATTAACGCCACAATCCTGCTGTGCTTTATATCGGTGAGCTTGCAAGCCTCACAGCTGGCGCAGCTGACATAAATGATATAATTTCTATGTAAAGATGCATTTCATGCGCAAAATCCTTGGATCATAGCTGAAATTATCCGAGGAGTCAGGAAAAAGGCTTCCTAAGTGATGGAAAAGTAATTTAAGAAAAAAAATAACACGCATGCAATAGAGGACATGCACCCAGTATTAAAATAACTTTTAATTGGAAAAGCTCTCTTGCAATTCGTATTTCGCACGTGACACGATGATTAAGCATGCTCAGGTGAATTAGTAGTTTAGGATAGTAAACAGGCCAACCTGTAGCGCACTTGGCTGTCGGAATGGTTATGCCTCTGAGGAAAACTCTTGCGATTGACGGCGCTTCTTACTGCAAATAACCATGCAGTTCTCAAGGCCTGGACAGCTGCTATTTGACGAGAAGCCTTCCTGGCGATAGTCAAGACCTGCATTCGTAATACTTTGCTGCGAGCACATAGTAGGCGGAAACGTTGTCAAAATTCTACGTGGTAGGTTGACACTTAAGCCCGGTGCTGTCCCTCGAATTTTTCCAAAATTTTCCGTACACTTGTCTAAATAAGTGGCATTAAAGCGCAAAAGGAAACCTTCTAAACTAGAAGAAACTGTGAATTTCCAAGGTCGTGTCTGACGTTAACATGGAGTACAGTGATGCTGACGAAGCTACTGGCGTCCCCTGAGATCCAGTTATGTCAAGAGGTATAGCAACTTGCTTGCCTGTAGTACAAGACCGAAGAAAGTTCCAATCCAGGAATGTCGAGCTTATCCAGGAAGTTCTTTTTTTCTTGTTTTCAAAGTGGTTCAAAACAAAGGTATCGTCGAAATTGACAATGCCGTGGTGGTAACCAAAGATTTCACCTTTGTATTCAGTTGTAGGGGGAAGCTTGTTTCCCCGTGCGCATACAGCGAACATGGTTTGGTCAGCCAGCTCAAACTGACCAGCTTGCAGATGGTATGAACTTTTCTCAGTTATGTTGATCACTTGAAGATAGGCATGGGCTGTTTTTTTTCTCTTAGATTTCAACCACAACATCAGCCTTGAAAATCCGGGACGTGTGGAGAAGCACTTTCGGGCTGTCCCGAAAAGAGTTATGCCCACCATGCAAGAACACAAGGACGACTTGGCGAGCTTGGTGAAAAAAAAAGAGGAATCTACAAAACCAACGAAACTTCCACAAAATTTACGCTCGACTACTAAACAAACTAATACAGACAGTTATTAGGGCCGCAGTTTTTCGATAAAAAGTGGAGAACGACATTCGGTAAATGAAAACACAGCTTTCAAAAGGTTCTACAGTGAAGTGGACTAACTGATGACCGGCCTTCCTCCAGCACAACAACCGATGCTGTTGAGTGAAACCTTTTTCAACCCAAATTCGCAAGGCATCTCCTTAATAATTTATTTGTTGAAGGCGTGATGATGTCGGCAGAGGCAGTGTGTTTACCTTTGGCATCAACCTATAGGCAGCAGTAGGGCTCGATATTTTAAGGAGCAGGCAAGTATAATCAGGCACTTGGTTTCGTTGCACTACTCTCTGGCTGAGTTCGCTTTTGAAGCTTTCAGTGCAGCACGAAGAGCGAACTTAAAAAAAGAAATTCTTCCCGAATAAGCTCGGCATTCCAGGAATAGAACGTTGTTCAGTCTTGTAATGTAGGGAACTAAGTTGCTACGTCTTGACACAACTCAGGATCGGAGGGGACACCAGCAGCTTCGTCAACATTGCTGTTCTTTATGTTAACGTCCAACAAATCACCACCACTTGCCGACACACGGCCCTTGAAATTCGAGGTTCATCTAGGTTTCGGTGGTTTCTTTTTGCCCTTTAATGCTGCTGGTTCAGACAAGTGCGCAAGAATATTTAGGAAAATTCGAGGAACAGCACCAGGCTTAGGTGTCCAGCTACCACATGGAATTTTCACGTTTCTCCTTACGATGTACTCGTAGCAAGTGATTAGGTTTCTAATTGTAAGTCGGAAATGTATGTCTTGATTGTCACCTGGAAGACTTCTTGTGGAATAGCAGGTGATCAGGCCTTGAGAACTACATGGTAGTTTGGGGGTTTGAAGAAGTGCCGCCGATCGCAAGTGTTTTCCTCAGTGGCATAGCCACTTCAATCACCTGGCGCGCCGCAGGTCAGCATGTTTACTATATTAAACTACCAATTCGCTTAAGCATGCATGCTTGATTGTCGTGTAACATGTTAAATACTATTTGCCATGACCGAAATCTAACCTTCAAGCTTCCGCTGCTGAGGTATGAGCAAGCGAATTAAAAAAAAATGGCCCCGTATCTGCATGTTTCACTGCAAATGTCGTCGAAAGACGATAGTGTTGCGTTTGGATTGAGTAAACAAAACGTTTATTTGATGTTCTGTGAAAGAAAATCGGTGAATTGTATTCTGGAAGCGCTGCGTTAGAGTCTCGATCCGTGCAGCGAAGGCGAACGAGCGCATTGAGGCACGTTTGACACGAGCGCCATCTGACAGTTATCTTCGAAAACAAGAAAGGTGTGCGGGCCCGCGGGGAAAGATGCACGCCTGTCTCAAAGGTAGTAAGGTGTAGAACGCAAAGCGACGGGCAGGTAGGAGCCACCACCATGTCGTCTTAGCAAAGCGTTGGAAACACTTGTCTTTTTGAGCATCGCGTTGCACTTTCACCCCGGCGTGATAAACGCTACGGTGCTTAGAATTACTTGTGTGTGCATTCTCTAGTAAAAAGGCACACATACAAAACATCGATGTGTTGTTATGGTGTTTCAGATATGTGCAGTAATCGCTTTTTTATTGACAATCGCACAAGTATGAACGCTGAAACCTGAGAAATATTGGTGTGCGCTGCGGATAGGGTTGGCCCTTTGAGGTATCGTTTGGTGTCGTTAGGATAATCGTTACTGGGGACACAGACAAATGTACAGACAGACAGACAAAAAATTTGGCGTCGAAGGTCCCCAATAAAGACTATCTTCTTTGAAAAAACTGGTAATTCCAAAATAACTTCCACATGCAAGTCCTCGAGAACAGGCACGGCGGCAAGAAACTTGCTCCCGGCTTCGGTGTGCATCTGCAGATCCAGTGCACCGATAGGAAATACGCCCCCGTCGAGACCACACTAGGGTGCATTGTACCAAGACTGGAGGGTGACCGGGGCATGACGTCGATGTAGCGTAGTCCGTGGAGTTCCTGTTTGTACAACTACCGTGAGCTCTACTTTCGTCGAATGGACTTGAACCGTAGAAACAGGCCGCGTTGGGTATTGGGCGGCTCGATGTCATACATTTGCTGGTGCCACGTTATCGGTTCAGTTACCGAAACTCGGCGGGAGGTCGTTTGTCTGGACTGGATGTGAGAACCAGCCGAGTCGGGTGTTGTTGCGAGGAATGAAGTCAAAACTACTTGTAGGTGAGCCGCAGTGTTTGTGCAGCCTCCAGGACGTGCTTCTCCTTAGCTGCATCGTCGGTATCTGTCTGGTTTAGCGTGAATGTTTCATGGTGGGTCCGATTGAAAACAGTCATGAGCCTGGCCCTCCATTCCATCCAGGTCAATAGCTTCATGCCCTCGTTTCTGTGCCACGCCTTGGCACCACAGCAAAGGTGGGCGATGACCACCTGCCATTTATAATTTTCGGGCCAGGCATGCCGAGAGCCGATGGTGTTGATAGTCTGCACACATTTATCAGCGTCATCCTGGAAGCCTCAGAACTTACCGAGAGAGCCTTATACGGTGACGCGGCCTGACAGACTCAGGAGCACAACGACGCCAAGAGGACGAGCTGGAGGGAAAATTGCGTGAGGACACGCCAGAATTCAGCGCTGCAGTCGGTTGAGGTCCCGATGCACCATAGGTGGAGATCACACAGTACGTGGTGGTCCCGGTACTCTCAACAAGATTCATGGCTAAGGACGCGTGGACGTCCCTTGTCAGTTGTTTATTGGAGCCACCGAGGAGGCCTTGACGCCGTCCGCTAACGCGGGTGGCAATGGCGGCAGGTGAACAGGTGCCGAGGAGGCCTAGACGCCGTCCTCAAGGTGCGCTTACCATGGCTACACGTTGGCGCGTGTCCTGGACGACGAAGCCGGAACGTAAGACTTCTTTCGTCGACATCGCCAGTGTAATGAGAGAGACTCAAAGACAATGGTTTTGCTGCAGGCCTGCTACTGCTGATGATGGTGATTCCGCAGCCATGGCTCGTACCCACTCAGGGGGATCGGCCGGCTGCTTTGTTTCTTTGTTTACCTGGACTGATGGCTCACACCCGCTCAGGAGGATTGGCAGAGAAAGCGTAGTGCAGTTTTTTTGTGAGCATTTTAACTATGTGTAATGAATTCGTATTATAATATGTCTAATGTAAGGAAAACCACATAAAAAGAAAGCAAACGAAAAAAAAACATGGAAAAGTCAAGTTGAGAAATTTTGAGATTTCAGGTGTTGTGATTACCACTCAGCTGCGTGTACTTCACCTCACCATTTAGAATTTTTGGTGGTAATAAATAATTATTTGATATAAGATCACAAAGGTATACGTTTGGATGCCTCAATATAATCTCAAACGGCATTGAAAGCATCCCTGTGTCAATGTCCCAAAACTGAGGCACCAAAGCTTGCTTGTTCCTTTCTTTTGTGGCTCTCACCCACTAAGGGGGATTGGCCAAGAAGCCGGTGGTTAAGGCAAGTCAGTACCTATAGATTTGTTAGATTAGGGGAATATGATTACTGTGTTTTGACGGTGAAATTAATTTGGCGCAATGTCAAAAAAAAGAAAAAAAGGGGGGGAGAAATAATAGAATTCGTTGAAAATCTGAGGTGGAATCGTTATATGAAATTTTCCTGAAAGTTGAATCATTGCAGTATATCAGCTAAATAATAAGTGGTAGTGTGGCTAGTAAAATTCGAGAGCTGATCGCTGACTCAGCAAGGTAATATTCTTGTGTTATATATGAATTCGCACAGAGCCCCGCAGATGTTCCTGTCACTGTGTCCCAATGAAGTGGCCCCAAAAGACAAAATATTAGGAATATCACCAAAGCTCTTTATCTCTCTTCGTTGTTCTCTTCCTTCTACTAAGCCGCACGCGCACCCATGCCCGAGCTCCACTACATCTACATTACAATATCTATATATTTCATTTCACGAGCCGAAACCCCGATATGATTATGAGGCACGCCGTACTTACTGCTCCGCCAATTTAGTGCTTAGCGTGCTCAGGCATCTAAATGCAACTGTCACGACCGGCTTCGAACCCACGTCCTCTGGAACATCTGCAGAACGCAGTAGCCATGTACCAAAACGACGGACTTGAGGTATGAGTGAAAAAAACTGAACGTATACCTGGTTTTATGTTGCAACAGATAAAAAAAAAAGATCAAACGGTGGCACGACAAAAGTTAAAGCAATGACTCCAAATATAACTAGCTTACTAAGGGATAATTCTAGACGCCTAAAGCCCCACAGGAAGAAATAATCACAGAGAAAGAGTGTCAACTCGCAACTGATTCATTTGCAGGAGAAACGCAGGAAATATATTGCCACGTTCCATTTCCCAAGTTTTTGTTATCGTTCCGAAACACCACACGATTCTCGGCGCAAACCGCGCCTGCAGGTTTAGAGAAGGTTCCGGACTGTAGTAGATCATTTCGATAAGATAACGCCCACTGTGCGTACGGTACAGATTGTTCTGGAACCTACGCCACCGCCAGCGATAATGCTAGAACATTCGACGGCAAGGGTATAAATGCCGACGCGCTTCGCCGCTTGTCAGTTGTTGATCGATGGCCGACGCTCCGTTCACCGCTATCAGTCCGAGACTGCTATCTGTGCGATACTGCTGCTGTAGTTGGACTTTCCGTTTACCGGGCACAGGTTCGCCCATATAAACAGTTAAATTCCAACACGAAGTTTCCTGTCTTCGGCCACGTCACGACCCCGTGACATCTGGTGGAGGTGCTGCTTCGTTCATGTACCGGACGCCCCCGTCAAGCCGTGAACCCAGCCCACGTCGCGGAGAAGACACCGATGCCAACCGGGAGCAGCGAACAAGCCGCCGACAGCAAGGGCTACCACCGGAGTACGGGCTTCTACAAGACAAGCCGCGGAAGACCAAGGCCATGACCGCGACTGCAGTGACAATGACAACCGCAGCGTCCCAGCCCACGATGGTAATGCATCAACCCAGGGAACCACCAATTTTCCATGGGTCATCGTTCGAAGACCCGGAGTCCTGGCCAGAAACATACGACCGTGTGGCCGCCCTCAACCACTGGGGCCATGACGAAAAGCTGCGTCGTGTGTTCTTTTATTTGGAAGACACCGCAAGGACCTGGCTCGAAAATCGAGAGTCCACGCTCCGTACGTGGGATGTTTTCTGCGGCGCATTCCTGCAAACGTTCGCGAGCGTCGCTCGCAAAGAGAGGGCCGCTGCTTTATTAGAGACCCGGGTTCAGCTACCAAATGAAAATGTCGCCATTTTCACGGAAGAAATGACCCGACTATTCCGTCACGCTGACCCAGACATGCCCGAGGAGAAAAAAGTCCGTTTCCTCATGCGAGGGGTCAAACAGGAGCTCTTCGCGGGACTGATGAGAAACCCACCGAAAACCGTCCAAGAATTTGTAGCCGAAGCGACCACTATCGAAAAGACTCTAGACATGCGCACCAGACAGTATAATCGTCGCCTGACTGCAGACTGCGCTGCTGCTCAAGCCAGTAACTCCGGAGACCTGCGTGAAACGATCCGAGCGATCATGCGGGAAGAGCTGCGCAAGCTGTTGCCTTCGGCGCAGCCTCAAGTGGATTCAATCGCCGACATTGTGCGAAAAAAAGTTCGGCAATCGCTTCAAGTTCCCCACGCACCGCTGCCAGAGCCGGAAGCTATGAGCTACGCCGCTGCACTGCGCCACAACGCTCCTCCCCGTCCACGCCAAAACGCCGCCCCATCGCACTTTCGTCGACAGACGCCACCGCCGCCACCACCCCCACCGATGTCATACCGCTCGCCAGCGGCCCAGCGCAGTGCACCGAAGAAGACTGACGTCTGGCGCACCCCTGACCATCGCCCGCTCTGCTACCACTGCGGCGAGGCCGGACACACATACCGCCGTTGCCAGTACCGACAGATGGGACTGCGTGGCTTCGCCGTCAATGCACCGCGTCCACAGTCAGGAGAACGACCACGTGACATCGGCGACTACCTAACAGGAACTCGGTGGATACCACGAAGCCCTTCGCGTTCGCCGTCGCCCAGCCGCCGCACGTCACCGCACCACCGGCAGTACTCTGGCCCAACGCGAGGCCGGTCTCCTAGCCCGTATCCGGGAAACTAAGGGCAGCAACCAGTGGAGGTGCGGTTGCTGTGCGACGAACTACCGAAGATCCTCCGACGACGACGACGCCGCGACGGAGCTTTCCGAACACAACGCCAAACATGCAAAGCCCTGACGGCGAAAGCTCACTTACCGAAGGTGGCCTGACGATGCAACATGAAAGCAGCGGAACAAGCCGACACAGCCGTGACCCGATGCCACGCCCTAACTGTAATGCTAGACGGCGAACTAGCGACCTCGACGTTCTTATCGACGGCCACAGTGTGACCGCTCTCGTCGATACTGGAGCCGACTATTCTGTTATCAGTGGGTCGTTCGCCGTGAAGTTAAAGAAAGTTAGGACAGCTCGGAAAGGCCCTGAAATCCACACAGCCGGAGGTCATCTTGTAACGCCTGCAGGAATCTGCACAGCGAGAGTCACCATTAACGGCCGTATTTATCCTACAGACTTCGTAGTCCTACAGCGTTGCTCGAGAGCCCCGCCGCGGTGGTCTAGTGGCTAAGGCACTCGGCTGCTGACCCACAGGTCGCGGGTTCGAATCCCGGCTGCGGCGGCTGCATTTCCGATGGAGGCGGAAATGTCGTAGGCCCGTGTGCTCAGATTTGGGTGCACGTTAAAGAACCCCAGGTGGTCAAAATTTCCGGAGCCCTCCACTACGGCGTCTCTCATAATCATATAGTGGTTTTGGGACGTTAAACCCCACATATCATCATCAGCGTTGCTCGAGAGATGTCACCTTGGCATGGACTTCTTATGCCTCCATGGCGCTGTCATCAACCTAAAAACAAAGTCGATAACGTTATCCACAGAAGAAGCACTACCACCGCGCACGCCGTCAGGACAGCATGCCTTGAATGTGCTGGAAGAACAAGTCACCATTCCGCCTCGCTCAAGCGTCATTATTTCAGTCGGCGCTCCTAAATCACCTGACTTGGAAGGCGTCGTTGAAGGCAGTCAGCATCTGTTAGTCACCCGAAATATTTGCGTTGCAAGAGGAATTGCAGAGCTGCGGGGAGGCAAAGCAACGGTTATGCTCACGAATTTCAGCAATGAGTACAAACATATGAACAAAGGAACAACGGTCGCATACATCGAAGAAATTGTCGAAGCCACTAGTGCTTTCGCCCTCGCCGATTCTGCGGAACCTGCTCAGAGGAACCAAGCCCCTCCCATAGCTTTCGACGTCAATCGCAGACTTCCGAACGATAAGCAAGAACAGCTCAAGGCCCTGCTCCTGCAATACGAAGATTGCTTTTCGTCGTCATCGAAAATTCGGCAGACCCCAATCACAAAACATCGCATCATAACCGAAGAAAATGCCAGACCACTCCGTCAGAATCCGTACAGGGTTTCGACGCGATAACGTGAGGCCATGAAGAGACAAGTTGATCAAATGCTGCGGGATGACATTATCCAGCCGTCCAAGAGTCCATGGGCATCCCCCGTGGTGTTAGTGAAGAAAAAGGATGGGACCCTACGTTTCTGCGTCGATTATCGCCGCCTGAACAAAATCATAAGAAAGGACGTGTATCCTCTCCCACGAATAGACGTTTCTCACTTGATCGGCTCCATAACGCCAAGTACTTTTCGTCAATGGACCTCAAGACTGGCTATTGGCAAATCGAAGTCGACGAAAGAGACCGAGAGAAGACGGCGTTTATAACACCGGACGGCCTCTTCGAGTTTAAGGTGATGCCCTTCGGCCTTTGCTAAGCGCCTGCAACTTTTCAACGCGTTATGGATACAGTACTGGCAAGATTGAAGTGGCAGACTTGCCTTGTGTACTTGGACGACGTCGTCGTGTTTTCCTCGAGTTTCGACGAGCATCTTCGGCGCCTTGAAGCTGTACTTCAAGCCATCAAGACTTCCGGACTCACACTGAAGCCAGAAAAGTGCAGATTTGCGTATGAGGAGCTCTTGTTTTTGAGGCACGTTATCAGCAAGTCAGGAGTTCGTCCCGATCCACGGAAAACAGCCGCCATCGCCGACTTCCCGCCGCCCACTGTCAAGAAAGCCGTGCGCCGATTTCTGGGCCTGTGTGCCTATTATAGGCGGTTCGTGGAAAACTTCGCCCGCATCGCCGATCCTCTCACTAACCTTACCAAGGCCGACGTGGAGTTTAAGTGGGAAACGCCGCAGGAACACGCTTTCCAGGAGCTTAAACATCGCCTCCAGACGCCTCCGTTACTTGCCCATTTCGACGAATTCGCCGAGACAGAAATACATACTGACGCAAGCAGCGTAGGTCTTGGCGCCGTTCTTGTGCAGAGGGCTGACGGACTTGAAAGGGTTATTAGTTTTGCCAGCCGATCGCTATCCAAAGCAGAAGCAAATTATTCCACAACAGAAAAGGAGTGCCTCGCCATCATCTGGGCTACGTCGAAATTTCGCCCCTACCTCTACGGCAGGCCCTTCAAAGTTGTGAGCAACCACCACGCATTGTGTTGGCTAGCCACCTTGAGGGACCCTCCAGGTCGCCTCGCACGATGGAGCCTGAGACTTCAAGAATATGACATTACTGTCATTTATAAGTCCGGCAAAAAAACACTCCGACGCCGACTGTCTCTCTCGTGCGCCTGTCGACAAACCGCTACCCGACGACCCGGATGACGACTACTTCTTAGGAACGATAACTACCGACGACTTCGCTGAACGACAGCGGGCCGACCCAGAACTTAAGGCCCTAATAGAATACCTCGAAGGCAGGACCGCCGAAGTCCCAAAGGTATTCAAGCGCGCACTTGCGTCGTTCTTTCTACGAAACGGTCTTCTACAAAAGAAAAACTTTTCACCGCTTCGAGCTAAGTACCTCCTTGTGGCGCCTTCAGCTCTGCGACCAGAACTCCTGCAGGCCCTGCACGACGATCCGACGGCAGGGCACCTCGGTGTTTCTCGCACGCTCGCGAGGGTACAAGAAAGGTACTACTGGCCACGTCTTACCACCGACGTCACTCGTTATGTGAGAACATGCCGGGACTGTCAGCGACGCAAGACACTGCCGACAAGGCCAGCGGGACTTCTGCAGCCAATTGATCCACCTTGCCGACCTTTCCAGTAGATTGGTATGGACCTACTGGGGCCGTTCCCGGCGTCGGCTTTCGGAAACAAGCGGGTGAGGGGTGGACCTCACCCGCTACGCCGAGACAAAAGCCCTGCCAAAAGGCAGTGCATCGGAGGTAGCTAAGTTCTTCGTCGAAAATATCGTCCTACGTCACGGCGCCCCGGAGGTCCTTATCACTGACAGAGGAACGGCATTCACTGCCGACTTAACTCAAGCGATCTTGGCATACAGCCAAACAAACCACCGCCGGACGACAGCGTACCACCCACAGACCAACGGCCTCACCGAGCGGCTTAACAAGACGATCGCCGACATGCTGTCAATGTACGTCGATGTCGAACACAAGACGTGGGACGCCATTCTTCCGTATGTGACCTTCGCATACAACACGGTGGTGCAGGAGACGACGCAGATATCTCCATACAAATTGGTCTACGGAAGGAGCCCGGCAACGACGCTCGATGCCATGTTATCCAACGTCACCGACGAAAAAAACCTCGATGTGAGCGAGTACCTTCAACGCGCCGAAGAAGCCCGACAACTTGCGCGTCTCCGTATCAAGAATCAACTGACGACCGACAGCCACCGTTACAACCTTCGACGACGCTTCGTGGAATACCAGCCCGGTGAACGTGTTTGGGTGTGGACGCCGATACGCCGACGTGGACTAAGTGAAAAGCTTCTGCGACGGTACTTCGGACCATACAGGGTGGTTCGACGTCTCGGCCCACTTGATTACGAGGTTGTCCCCGACGGCATCACGAACTCTCAACGACGCCGATCGCGACCTGAAGTCGTTCATGTCGCGCGCCTAAAGCCGTTTCATGCAGGTTAACAAACGGGAACAGTGTTTTTTGTATTATTGTTGTATTGTAATTTATTCATTGTACTTTCTTGCATTATTATTATACCTTCATCTTTAGTTAAAGCATCGGGACGATGCCTTTTTTTCAGAGGGGGGCAATGCCACGTTCCATTTCCCAAGTTTTTGTTATCTTTCCGAAACACCCCACGATTCTCGGCGCAAACCGCGCCTGCAGGTTTCAAGAAGGTTCCGGACTGTAGTAGATCATTTCGATAAGATCATGCCCACTGTGCGTACGGTACAGATTGTTCTGGAACCTACGCCACCGCTAGCGATAACGCTAGAACATTCGACGGCAAGGGTATAAATGCCGACGCGCTTCGCCGCTTGTCAGTTGTTGATCGAAGGCCGACGCTCCATTCGCCGCTATCAGTCCGAGACTGCTATCTGTGCGAGACTGCTGCTGTAGTTGGACTTTCCGTTTACCGGGCACAGGTTCGCCCAAATAAACAGTTAAATTCCAACACGAAGTCTCCTGTCTTCGGCCACGTCACGACCCCGTGACAATATAGCCGCACACGTATGTGCAGAGCACACTACTTCACCTAGTCACATGACCACAGACATAAACTGAGGACGTTCAACCGGCATATCTAATCAAGCAACGAAGCGCAAAAATCAAACTCAGACTTGCGCAAGACGACTGACGTGTCACTTAAACACAAATCACCTTCTTTTCTTTATCCAGAAAGCTTCCATTATTTCACGGGCCAGATGCTCTGGCCCGTGAAATAATGGAAGCGTTCTGGATAAAGAAAAAAAATTGGCAGCATATCCACAGAGTGAATGATGGAGAGTGGGGCGAAGCATTCGTCCGTCCTTTCGTTCTTGCTTCCGTCCGTCCATGCGTCCATCCACCTGTCCGTGCGTGCGTCTGTTCGTGCGTCCGCTCTGGGTTCTTCCATGCATCCACCCCTGCGTCCGTTCATGCGTCCATCCATGAATCTGTCTGTTTGTCCGTTCGTCCATCTATTGAACGCTCCAAGTACCACCATCTTAGATCTTTTCATCAAATATTTCCCATATAGAAGCACCGCCATCCAGAGGAAATTTTAAGGACTAAACGAGAGGTGGCACACGGACACTTTCTTACGGCTTGCGCTTCGGGTCTATTTCCCACCTTTAACCACCTCGAGTTCATGGTATATGTGTTTAGAAAAAGTTTATTCTACTTTCGGCATCCTTATCCATACGAGCACACACCGAAGGCAACGAGCATCGTCAACTGCAAACCTGTATCGCGATATGGTTTTGATTATAAAACCATTGCTTTAGAAAACACCTGGCGTCTTTCGTTAAGCAGCTGGCGTCTTTTCCTTTTACTTTCGAAACATCTGGTGTCTTTTCATTTTGCTTTTAGAAAACATCTGGCGTCTTTCGTTGGTTTTTTTCAACAATCAACGGCGTTTTGAACATTAATCACGGAGGTAAACAATGGCTGCTACTGGGAATGGGAGACAGCAGAAGTCGGCTTTTAGCTAACACTTACACTGCTACTTCTACTAACGTTTCCTACTGGAACATACCAGTGGCTGCTAATGGGGAATGAGAGACAGAAGAATTTGGCTTTTAGTTAACGCAAACACTGAGATTTTTTTTTATTGTTCAACAACGCACAGGAGAAATCTCCCACCGGCACCCCCTTGGAGGTCAAAGCGTAAAACATGTTACGTACTACGAGGAACGAACGGGTGCTGCTTTAAAAAGCTTCGCCCCTAAAAAGGTGATTAGTGTATAAGTGACACGTCAGTCGTCTTGCGCAAGTCTGAGTTTGTGATTTTTGCGCTTCGTTGCTTGATTAGATATGCCGGTTGAACGTCCTCTCTTTATGTCTGTGGTCATGTGACTAGGTGAAGTAGTGTGCTCTGCACATGCGTGTGCGGCTATATATTTCCTGCGTTTCTCCTGCAAATAAATCAGTTGCGAGTTGACGCTCTTTATCTGTGATTATTTCTTCCTGTGGTGCTTTAGGCGTCTAAAATTACCCCTCAGTATGACGAACCAACTAGCCCAACAACAAGTACTTGTAAATATAACTAGCTTCATTATTTGCTCACGTTCTTCGCATATTTGCAAGCCATGCCAGTTATCGGGTTGAATTTCAAGAGTGCAATGTGTACGCGATAAGGCGACTGCGATAAGGTGACCGCATAGAAGCGATCCAACTGCTTCAGCTCTGCTGTTTAGGCGCTTCCGTCCCTTCTTGAGCCCGTAGATCATGCGCTAGGTGGGCCATATTCTGCAATTTTTTCGTACATCCTTCCTTTGATTTTTTTCCCTCCGCAGTACGCCACGCACAGATATCGCCGATAAGATGGTAAAGAACGATCCCATGACGTAATGGCGCCACAAGATGTGGCTGCAACAGCACATGCGCGAATATGAGAGAATTGCCGTTAAGAAATGTTCCACGCGGGCTGCCCACCTTCGTTTTTCATTCGCTGCCGGTTGCGCTGGGTATTCTGTAGATGGCAGTTCGTCGGCGCCATGTGGAATGGCTTGCTTCAGGCACAGGGCATGCGATAGCCGTAATACGTACAAGTCGCGTTTTAACCCCCCCCCCCCTTTTTTTTTGCGTGCGCGTGCCAGTATTGTTGCTGGTGCGTAATGTGGTTTTCGCGGGTCCCAACGCGGTGTCCTGGTGCTTAAAAGTTCACTCGCGTTCGTCAACTCGCCCATTCTAGCTGGGATTTTCCCCGTGGTTTGCGTGATTCATTTGCAGATGCTGACCACTTGCCCTCCCTATTTCGCAGCTGAAACTTGGTTGCTAAGTGAGTGCACATGAACCAGCCGTGGCTTCGCGCTCAAACATTAATAGTGGGACAGCATTTATTTTTTTTATGCGTGCTTTTTGTCTCCCAACTAGTTTTGCTTTCGCTCCAGGAGTGCCCCGCCACGGTGGTCTAGTGGCTAAGGTACTCGGCTGCTGACCCGCAGGTCGCGGGATCAAATCCCGGCTGTGGCGGCTGCATTTCCGATGGAGGCGGAAATGTTGTAGGCCCGTGTACTCAGATTTGGGTGCACGTTAAAGAACCCCAGGTGGTCAAAATTTCCGGAGCCCTCCACTACGGCGTCTCTCATAATCAAATAGTGGTTTTGGGACGTGAAACCCCACAAATCAATCAATCATTCGCTCCAGGAGTGCTGACGTAGTACGTACTGACACGCCCCGTGCCACTACTGCGTGTATTCCGCATTATCATCGACGGAGTCTTCAAGGTGGACGTGCTACCGGCATTGCATCGTGTAAGCATGACTCTTCTAATTCCGTGATTAGAAAATTTTGGCGAAGGTCCGCTTTGCTTCAAGCTTTGTTAAATGCCGCCGTCGTTTTCTGAAATGTTATCTCGTCCGAAGGTTCCGAGGCGCTGACCATGCACCGTATAGTGACTTGACGTCTTACTTGTTGCTTTGATAAGCTCCGAGTCGGAAATTTCGGCTTTTCGGTGGCCGCGGCCATGTTGGGCGCGTGAATTTCGTTAATAGCGTTTCAGTTTATCGGTGCCGCTCGTTGCCTTGCATCCGCGTGCGCCACGTGGTAGCTAGTTTATCACCAAGGCATGCGGGGTACTTTTAAGAAACAATTATTTGGGGGGAGGGGGCTGTTTTTTTCGTGCTGGTCTCTTATCATACTTCAAAAATGACAGTTCCCAACTTTGTCAGTTTACTTACGCAGGGGCACAGCCGAGGTAACATACTTGGTGCCGTAGTAGATTATGATGTAAACGGTACATTCTTGTGCAATGTCTACATTCAATGGGTTTTTCTTATTTTGGAATGTGAATTTGTACAGCGTTGTGCACATACTCTAATAACAATGTCAGAACCTGGGTCTGAAATGCCTCTTCCTTTAAATTTACGGCTGTTACGGGTCACTGTTAGTGCGAGTCTAATTAATTTGCTCTAGTTCATTATTGCACTTACCACTGAAAAAAAACGAATCCATAAATAACTACTTTCGTTCGTAGCAACAGTCTCGTTTTCGTATACTGGATTTCGTTTTCGTAGACTGTACGAGGCATTGTTGGTCAGATTCTAGTTCGTAAACATCTCGCCTGCTTCGTGATGCCAGCAGGCAACAAGTTGTCCACAGCTGCAGGCGTCGTAGCTATCAGCGGTGCTGGCTAACGCTCCCAGATTTGTACGCATATATATAATCCAAAAGGTGCACGAGAGGATGCTTTCAGCTGTATTTCGTTTGGTATAACATCGGACGCATTATTTGAACGCCGCGGGTTTGATTCCTGCCAGCTTCAAGTACCTTTCGTCCGTTTTTTCCTGATGTAAATAAAAAATAATATGAAAACATCCCCTATGCTTTCCATGTCTCTTGTGAGTTAGCTTTAATGTCGTGACTAACAAAAAGGAGGCTTTAAGGTTCCCCTCTCTTTTATTTCTGACGAATTTTTATTCAACACTATTCCCGCGCCGCAAATTGCAACCAACTGCCTGGTATTGGCAAAACTGTCCAGCAATTTCGGAGTCATTTGATATTACATTCCAGGAAAGACATTGGTTTTGTTTATCGAGGTAAAGTGAATAATTATAATGAGCAATTATTTAATCATTGTGCAGTTCGTCATCATTTTTACACAAGTGATATATTCAAGATTCGTGTGTGATTTGTTTCCGGTTGTATGAATTTAAAGCAAGCAAGCCATACCTTTGCCATTGTAGTTAGAATATGGCTCGCTTGTAAAGTCATTGAATAAAGCCTTCACTGGCATGGTTAGCTGCAGTGTTACGCAGCATATAAGGAATAGGTAAAAACGGGGATGCAGCAAAGTTTCTCGTAGGGCAGTATTGCCATCGGCATCAGTGTTTTGACTCCTCTTAGGTCAGCGTTTGTATCCGTAGTCTTTTAACATTATAAATATCAGACAGAGCTCCGCTCGTGTTCCTTTATCGTGCTCTTTCTTGGCCACTAGACCCATGAGCCGGCAAAACACCACTTGCGTCCGAGTGTGTACGTTCAATCTCGAGGGATTAATAAGTTCATTGACTTCTCTCCAAAAGCTCTGTCTTCACAACACACCATGTGCCTCTTCGGCATAAGATCGCCTGCTGGTGATAAATATCCTCGTCGTCATGGCCGCATGAACATGCTGACGATGTTGCGTTCTCCGGTCTCAGTGTTTGCACACCCACTCTTCAGTGATTATCCTCTTAGTATTTAGCTACGGCGTCTGTCGACTCGCGCAGTAGCTAAGTATGTTCTTGCCCCCTAAAAAACTTAAGCTCGCTTTATGGCGCGCTTTGTAAAGGTATCACGTTTTTAATTTTTTTAGAGCTTCAGTAACCACTTTCATGTTGTTGCAGTTCTAAAAACTTTTGCCACTGCTGGGACTAGTAACTTGGAGCCGTGTTCAAGGAGTTTCATCACCAGCAACTTGTCGCGGACCACCACAAGGATCCCCGTAGCTGCAAGCTTCAACAGCGACATCAAAGAAAATAGCAGGTGAACCCACTAATAAGACTTTGCAGGGGTCGAGGGTCTTCTCCCATGATGATGTAGCGAACACTAGCTAGGAATGCTATTGTACTCCCGGCTACCATTTCGGGATAATTTATTTCCTGGTGCGAACTGTGGTTGTATTGATTGCACTGTAGCAGCCGGAGTCAGCTTGTTAAGATTTCGGAGTTTGCATCGACTTCAACAGGCAGATCATGGCGTGCCTCGATCACCAATTTAGTTATGGTTCCTATTTTTATTTCACTCTTATTTCCTTGTGTGCTCGTCTGTAATGTATGTTTTTGTTTGCGTCAATTTCTTAATGCTGAATCGTGTTCTAAGATCTAGTGCTCAAAATAAATCTTTTAGAGCATGTTAAAGGTTGGAATTTTCCGAGACCTCCGCTAAGGCGCGTATCATGTTCGCTACGTTAGTTCTTGGGATTTAAATCTATAAACAACTATCTAATTGAACCTAGTTGTATTTCCCTCTTCTTTCTTACCTTTACGATTGGAAACGTATCATTCCCTGCTGTTGCCAACGTGTAAAAGACACAAGACCTTCGTCAAGCATTCCTCGTTTTTAGTTTCGTGCCTTACAGTGACACTTCTAATGATGGGAAATAACAATGAATAATGTTGCAGTTGCTTACGGGAGGTTTTATTACAGTCCGCGTCTTTTCAGTTTTCGTGCCAACGCAGTTTCAACTGTTACTTGCTTTTCTCACGTGTAGGCGCACGTCGTCTCTACCTTGGTCAAATTCTCTGACCTTATTCAGATGTCTACAGCACTGTGTAATGCAAGTCTCTATTACACTTTGACATGTTTGGGCGACTTGGTTATTTGCTATAAATGACGCTGTAAGACTCATAAGACGGGACATACGCGTCCTGTCCTCTTTAACGTTGTCTTTCCGGCACTAAGGCGTCATTCATATCATGCCTTCAGTGTGCACTTCGGTCTTTTAATGAGCACTCCATCTCTTTCAGCTCGCATGATTCGGTGTTCATCATTTCATTCCCTCGAGTGAATGGGGCGTGTGAAGAACACCGAGTGTTGCACAACGGTCATGTACACTGTCGTTCATTATGAAAGGGAACACGTGAACGCGTGGCCTGCGCTCTGCGGCGGCTACTTACAGCACCATCAACCGACAAGCGAAGAAAGCACGTTCGCTTTTCGCGTCATCTATGGTCAAACAAGATAACGAGTCATGGTCGGTAGACAAGCGCTGCTAGATTACGTTCCCTCACCGCTCGCGCAGCGAACGATATCGGGCGATTACTGAAGCCTGCGCCGTGGTCGCACACAACGTTTTTCATGTTGGCAGTGGACTACGCATTGCAGGCCTGAGCAGAGAGGGAAAGTAATTCAGCAGTGTTTGTCTGCCGGCATATCTCGTTTTTTTTTGGCAACAGATGACGCTGAAAGCGAACGTGTTTTCTTTTGCAGTCGGTTTAAGGTGCTGTAGGCAGCCGTCGCAAAGCTTAGGCCACGCGTTCGCGTGTTCCCTTTCATAAAGGACGACAGTTTACAAGGGACCTGGACCATTCTACATGACTCCTCACCCGATGCCACCTCGCGTAAGTTGCAAAGCAATCCTTTCGTCACGCGAACTGTCGGAAGTAACGAGCTATTCCTGTGTCGTTTCACCTTGTCAATTTTCACTCCTGGCGAAAGTTGGTTCGGCATCCTTCCGAGTTTGAGTGTGTTGCCTCCCGTATGCTACCTCTCGTAAGTATAAGTCATACACTTGGTGCAATGCATGCACAGAACCGGTCACTGTTAAAACACACTCGACTGATCGCCTTTCTTATTGCTGGCCCCCTAACTGCAAGTAAATGGGGTTACATCGAGCGTGTGCTTTACTAGTTTATCGGAAAGTGTCTGTGCTGTCAACCCCCAGTAGCCTTGTGCAAATCTGAACCCCCGTTTTTATGCAAGAAAATGAAATCTTGACATTTTCTGCCTGCAGGTGTCCCTTTTAACAGTAGCCACGTCTGTACAATACTCACGGATTCAAATGAGAACAGTTTTCAGTACTACTGGTGTGTACAATCGCTTAAAATACCGACGTCAGGCGTTGAGAAATCTGTTCTTTCAAGATTGTGTTGGCTCTGACGTACGCATTAGTCAAAATTTCGTTGTTACCCGCAATGACGAACGTGAAACAGGACAACTAAGTGCTAATTATAACACGCACTTTTGTTGCCAATCCGAGCATAATGTATTTTTTAGGCTGGCACCAGTCACAGTAACTGAGAGGCTAAGGTATTGCATTGCGCTAATAAGTTTTATGACATGTTTATGACTCCTGGGCAAGGGGGCCATATTGTCATGCAGGTAAACAGCAGTGCCACCAGTATACAGATCTCTCAAGTGTCAACGGAGCATACCTTTCGTATAATGACTTCTATGAATAATGCGCTCGCTAAATGTAAGCAAATATAGCTATACATAAATATATAAAGCTATATAAAAATATATAAAGTGTTGTTTGTGTGAAACTTATTTACAATTATGTAGCCTTCTAAAAGTGCCCCTCAACGATTTTTTTTTCAACTCTTAAATACTGAGCTTTAATTTCGGAGCGCATTAAAGGGGCTCCAGGCAGTCGAAAGTACCTAATCCGAAGTTCTCTGCCCCATACAGAGTGCTTTGTAATTATATTGTTAGTATTTTATGGGAGACTCCTGAATTTGATGGAAGTAAGCAATGATGCGTGTGTCATTGCAGCTCTACAAACTATGCTGTGCCTGGGCCCAGGAACGTTAAGCGGGGACCATGTACAAGAATTGATCTGCTTTTGTGGCAGTTCTAAAAAATAATTGCCTTGATGTTTTGGCAAGAAGTTGCATCAAATCGGTGAGAGAAACGGGGTTTCGCGAGGGGGGGGGGGGCGTTGGTGTGTTTGACTATTACCACACGCCAGTTTTCCCACGCCGTATCATTTTAAACTCAATTGTTCAGGCAACGGGTAGGCAAACTTTGGCACAACTGCCACTGAGTGTGTTCTTTGTGACGAAAGCGAAAGGGGATTGGCTGGGGAGATGGCGCCTATAGCTTCAGACATCAGCAACATGAAGTTATACGCGTGTTTAGTGACAGGTCATGCCCGCAGCAAAAGGACGAGCAGCACAACTCACACCATCCCTATAGTTTTAGCCTAGGAGTTGCGAACAGGACGTTCCGAGGAGGCACACGCCTGACTTTAAAAGGTCAACCTAGGTCGATATTACTTTGCCGTTGCTTGTTGTTCGGTGGTTAGTACTTCTCCATTGCCTTTCTTCCCAAAGGCCCATCTATACGAAGTCCCACTGTGTCCACCGTCACCACACGAGTCGTGTGGCGAAGGGGAATTTTAGCAGACACTATAGGCAGTCATTCTCTGTTGAGTCTTTTTGCGTTTTCGTAGGGAGGATGTCCTACTTCATATGCTGTTCTGCTTCAACCCACTGTTTCGTGCTGGTTACTTCTGCTGCGGATCATGGTTTTTGTGGATGCAGGCGGAGTTATCTTAAGTGGCTACTTCTATAGAATTATATCAGCAGCGCCAGTGAGCAGTGTCCGTGACACGATGGATGTACACGCGAGGTTTTGATATTCTTTAAGTCTCGGGTATACCCTTAACACTCCCAGTTACTTGATAAGACAGATACCTCGGCTAGTTGGTGATTGGGAATCAACATAATTGCACAGCGCAAGACTACGAATAGTTACGGCGTAACTACAGAAGAAGAGACAGGGACAGAAAAAAGCGCTGACTTCAACTGAAATTTTATTAGCGCAAACGCTAGAAATATATACTCGTGACAGAAGCCAGCACATCACAGCACAATCGCGCAACCTATTGCGTCGTAGCCAGACAATCAATATCTCATTTTGTGGGTACAACATCACACCATAGCGCAACCTCACAATCTATCGCGTCAAAGCCAGATACTCAATTTCTTTCTTAGTGAGTGCAATCAAAGGCATACTGATACATAGATCACCCAGCATTTACATTTGGTTTGTCTCAATAATCTCTCGTGTTAGCTGCTGATAATGTTTTGCGACAACGGTGCACTTTTCAAATTCCGGTCTGCAATCACAATCTCTGCAATGAATGCCCAGATGGCCTTGAACATCTGAGTATACATGGTAATGATGCTTCTCTAAACGCTCATTCAGGCACCTGCCCGTTTGTCTGACATACATCTTGCGGCATGACAACGCGATCAAGTAAACGACAGCAATTGCGCATGCTCTAAATAGCCTCTTATGTTTGATTGTGCAGCAGCTACTTCGTGCGGACTGCGCATTCACACGCTTACAGAGTACTGAAAGCTTTTCTGGGGCAGAGAAATCAACCTTCACATGAACCTTATCACCTATCTTCTCAAATTGTGAGAAGTCTTGCATAGATAGGGAATCACAGCCCCGCGCTTTGAGATACTAGCCACGCAGTTCACTGGTGCTTCATGGCCCTGTTTAATGGCCCTAAGCAACTTTTCCACCACCGAAGTCAGCACACGATAGGGAAAACCAGTACTTGTCAGACGGGAAGCCTGCTCAACGAAGCTGCTGATTAACTAGTGGCCGCATGGCTTGCGGTGAGTGTTTCTGAAACAAATATTAGCAATTCCCCTCTTTAAGGGCTTCCATTGAGCCTAGATGTACGGTAGAAGTGCTTTGCTTCCTCTAGGCTCATATTTTCAGCAAAGGCGTTTACATGAAATGTTTTATCTCAAATCTAAAAACCTTAATGATGCATCCTGCGGCAGCTCATGCGTCAGTACAAGAGGTGCCATACGCTCATAAAAAAGACCTAATGTGTTTGAAACAGCAGCTTCAAAGCCCCTATCATCGCTATCAAAAAGCAGAAGAAAATCGTCAAAACAAAAACTTTACAACAGCTGTTTTGTCGAGGTGGCTAGCCAAGGGTTGGTCATGGTAATCCAGAAAAATGTCACTTAAAACAGGCGCTGTGCATGAACCAATGCACACTCTCCCTTTTTAATAAAAGCGCCTTCATTCTATGATACAAAATTTGTCTTTAAGTCAACACCAACGAGTTCAAGAAAGCCGCGTACTGTTATGGCCACCGCATTCTGGAACGCAACTGAGCCAAAGTTGTCAACGCAGTACTCAACGCACCGTAGCAACGTGTCATGTGGTAAAGAGTAGTAAAGATAGTGGAGCAGGCACGTAGGCCATTGTTGTTACGTGAGAGATAATGATCTTTCACCTGAAAAGGGTCGTCAATAGCCAGCAAGTTTAGCTTACCTTGTAAAAACAAGGCCACTTTCTTTTGTCACGCCCCTTTTTCGAAAGAAGGACATGAAGCGGCCATTCCACTTTTCGAGTCTTGATAGTGAAGAATAAATACAAGCTAAGCTTCTTGCTTTTCTCAATAAATCTTGCTAGCCTACTTAATTCCAGAGCGTTGCACAACTTTTGGCTTCAGTCTTTACTTTTGTCAGCGTTATGCCGCTTTGGCGCTCGAACACGGAACTTATAGCATTGCTGGAATTTGAAGCCAAGCACTTTATTCGGCAACACAGCAAAGCCCCCATCCTTATCCGTGGTCAACAAGGCTAGTGAATGCTCTTTGAAGAACGTGACAACACGGTGAGAAGACATGTTATGGCGGTCTGCTATAGACTGCGACAGAACCTGAATGCATTCAGCTACACACTTATCAGTTACGGTCTCGGAAGCCTGTTTGGCTACTTGCCTTGCAAGGGTCAGCCTTTCCGAAGGTGCCAGCTGAGGTTGTGTGGCGATCTTGGGACCCAATCTTAACACATGCTGTACACAGTCCGGGATGGGCACGTCACACGCTGTGTGGATTTGGTTGCTCGGTGAGGGTCTCTTTCTGGGAGTGATAGCCCGAAGGTGTGCCAGCATAAGGAGGCTAGCAAGGTCCACTGACAAAAGCGAGAGGCTTAGCTTAGATTTATTTTTCACTGTCAAGACTCACAATGTCGACTGGTTGCTTCGAGCCATTGTTTCGGAAAACGGGACGTGGCAGAAGGAAGTAACCTAGTTTTTACAAGATAAGTTAAACTGGCTGACTATCGACGACCCTTTTTTGGTGAAAGATTCTAATGGCATCATTACATTTCTTTCACGAAACAAGAATGGCCTAGTGCCTTTCCCGTTTACATCAAGGATCTTTACTACTTTTTACCACATGACACGGTGCTACGGTGCGTTGAGGACTGCATTGACAACTTTGGCTCAGTTGCGTTCCAGGATGTGGTGGCCATAACAGTCAGCGGCTTTCTCGAACTCAATAGTTTTTGCTGAACCCTTCGAGGGATAAAGGGACGAATGGGTCCCACTTTTTATTCCTCGGTGAACGATTTCTCCGCCACTTCGCGTTCCCGTCATCTATATTTTTTTCAGTTACAGTATATCTGGAACATTTAGGAAACCAAAAACATATATATGTAGCACATTTCTGATGCATGGTATCGGTGATACGTTCAGTTTAAATTTTTGTGCTGTTGAACTTTTTATAAATGGTGTCAAATTTAGAGCAAGATAGCTAAAGTTCTAGATTTATGGTATTTTTCTTTTTTCCGGATATTGGGAGAAGTAATTTTAGCATGCAACTATGGGTTTTCTTTTGAATTCGTACCAGTATATAACATGCATGCACAGCCATACAGAGGTAGCATAATGGTATGAGCGTCTGCTTCCAATGTGGGAGGTGCCGGGTTCAATGCCGTACCGGTTACCGGCCTGAAAGCCACCGGATTCAAAGGCAAGAGGGATGTTGTACCCAGCCCTCGCACTGGGGATTTAACGGCGAGCACTTCGCAGTTGTGCTACGGCACGGCGAGACTTATCACGCTCGTGGGGTGGTTGCGTGAGCTACATGGCGGCGAGAAGCTTAGGAAGTTCAACTTCGAGTGGCCCTCGATGAGGCTTCCCGCAGACTTTGACCTGCTGGAGTACCTTCTGGGCATGTCACTCGAGTATGGTATCGCAACGCCAGCTGTGCTAAGCCTCACGCCAGACCTGAATAACGACAAGCGGTACGGCTTGGCGCTTGAGATTCACATAGTCACGGATGCCGACGTTGACAAAACGGCTGGAACTGAATACGTGGAGAAGTGTATGATGTACGTGGTGCCATAGGTGACGACGCACTTGGCAAGCGCGTTTGCCGAACGCATTCACAATACCGCGTCCGACATAGTCACGGCCGCATTCGCCATCTATCCCAGTCAAAGGGTGTCCCTGAACTTTACTTCCATCGAGAAGCTGGCAGACGACGTGGCCGGGCATGGTACGGTAGACGCGTGGCTGAAAGTTATCAACAGTCACATGCTACCCGACCGGTTGGTAAACAAGATAGAGCCTGTCCTGGGGGTCAACGGCAGTGGCCTGCTTCTCAAAGCTATTCCGGACAACGCCAAGCGGTCCGGCTACGTCGACCTGGTGCTGTACACAGGCTGGATGACGTTCTATAACCTGCGAGCACTGGTGTCTTCCTCGCTCGTGGAGTGTATGGATGGAACCGGCATTCAGGCACAGATACAGTCCGCTACTCAGTGCTTGGAAATCATGTCCCAGGTTTCCACGTAGGCCTTCGTTCGGCTGATGCTGGACAGCCTGGAGCTGCAGCCTCAAGTGAACGACACGATGCGCATCTGGACCGCTGTGAAGGAGGCCACGAGGGCAAACTTCCCCAAGCTCTCCTGGATGGAGTGGTCGACAGCCGAGGGTGCCGTGAAACACGTGGACAGTCTGATCACCGTACTAGCCATGCCGGAACACCTAAAAACTGACTAGGCGCTGAAGAAATACTATTTCTTCTTGGACCAGAACGTGACGCAGCCGTTCATAGCGTGGCATTACAGCACGTTCCAACGGTGCTTTTAGGAGGAGAAGCGTCTTATGAAGGATGACCCGGCAGTTCCCGTCTATCGCGAGGACATACCGTACGGCGCTTCCAGTGTGAACGCGTTTTACACACCGCTGTTCCACCTCATGGCCATCTTACCCGGCATCATGAACGCACCGTTCGTCCCAAGTACCACTCCGCATTCCGTCGTAACAGGTGCCATCGGAAAAGTGTTGGGGCACGAACTGACGCACGCCTTCGACCCGCTCTTCAGCACTCTGACTAGGAACGGAGACGTGGCGACGTGGTGGTCCACGGAGTCCTTCGCCAAGTTCCGCGAACGGCTGGACTGCGTCAAGAACTTATTGGGGAATGACACATCGGACGCTGTGTTCAGTAAGAACGCGCTCTCCAAAACGTTCGCTGACACGGCCGGCGCGGAGAAAGCTCGGCTCGCGTACGATTTCATGCAAGCGACCAGTGGAATCTTGTCTTACACGCCCGAGCAGTCGTTCTACGTGGCCAGCTGCTTCGTATTCTGCTCGGAGGGCACGTACAGTTGGAGAAAGGGTGGGATATACCCACGATGATATACCCGCACATGATGAGAAAGTGGCTGTGCATGCATGTTATATAGCTGTGCATGCACATGCATGCACAGCTATACAACTTGCATGCACGGCCATTTTATTCAAGTAATCTGGGAAATAGTGCGTTACAAAGGAGCACTTTATTATGAAGTACGCCCTCAAGTTTTTTCTCTTTTTTACCACCATGAGAGCAGCGGCAATTACACCAAAAGTTGTGGTAAAAATGCTGTTTCTAAAATTGAGGGCCAAAGAAAAATAATGATAAAATTGAATATTTACACAAGGAAGGAAAAGAGAAAACAGAGTAGAAGACCTATGATAAAAGCTAATATCTCAGGCCTGAATACAGTTCGACACAAATCTGTAGCAGCAGTTGTGAACACACATACAGGATTCACTGAATTCAGTGACATCACGTCAGTGTGGCTTGCCGCGATCTATGACCCTCTTTTTTATATGGGCCGAAATTCAGGCATAACTGGGGTGTTTCTTCTTATCTACATCCAGCAAAGAGACCGAAAGAAGCTAGTACGGTTGATGTATATGAGAACCTCAGACAAAGCCACTGGGATGAACAGGCAGAGGTGCAGATTGTGTGCCACATCTGGAAATAAAATACCCCACAAATTTTTCTTTGTACAGTCTCTTAAGTGGCCCTCTGTACCGCTTACATCGTGCCTTTTGGTGCTACAATTTTGGCAAAAAAGTTACAGCGTGAGACAATGGGACAGGTACTGCCCACTTTTTCAATGACACTTCATGGGTCAATGGGACACATACGTCCCACTTTTTGTTCGTAAAATAATGGCCATATTTTAGTGAAACTTGCTTCATGCTATTTCTAAGCACACTATTGAGGTATTCTACATGTATGGCTTCTGTTATCATGCGAGGAATATTGGTGAATCCACAAAGTTCTGTATCATGTAATGAAAGCACATTTATTCAAAAAAGGAGTGTGCATTGATTCATGCATCACGCTTGTTATAAGTGACATTTTTCTGGCTAACCATGACCGACTCTTGGCTCTTGGCTAGCCGCCTCGACAAAACGGCTGCTGTGAAGGTTTTTTTTTGTTTTGCTGACGATTTTCTTGTGCTTTTTCACTGCGATGATAGGGGCTTCAAAGCTGACATTTCAAACACATTGTCTTTTTGGTGAGAGTATGGTACCTCTAGTACTGACGCATGAGCTGCCGCAGGATGCTTCGTTAAGATTTTCAGGTTTGAGATTAAACCTTTCAGGAAAACACCTTTGCTGAAAATCCGAGCATAGAAGAAGCAAACCACTTCTACCGTACTTTATGGCTTCATTCCAAGCTCGTAAAAAGAGGAATTACTAATCATTGTTTCAGAAACATTCACCGCAAGCCTTGCGGCCACTAGTTAATCAGCAGGTTCGTTGAGCAGGCTTACCATCTAATAAGTGCTGGTTTCTGTGGCGGAAAAGATGATTAGGGCAATTAAACAGGGGCGTGAAGCACCAGTGAACTGCGTGGCTAGTAGCTCAAAGCGCGTGGCTGTGATCTATGCAAGATTATGCAATCTATGCAAGATTTCTCACAATTTGAGGAGATAGGTGATAAGCTTCATGTGAAGGTTGTTTTCTATGCCCTGGAAAAGCTTTCTGAACTCTATATGCGTGTGAATGCGCAGTCCGCACGAAGGAGCTGCTGCACAATCAAACATAGGAGAATATTCGTATAGTATGCGCGATTGCTGTCGTTTACTTGATCGTGTTGTCATGCGGCAAGATGTATGTCAGACACACGGGCAGGTGCCTGAATGAGCGTTTAAAGGAGCATCATTACCACGTATACTCAACTGTTCAAGGCCATCTCGGTATTCATTGTAGAGATTGTGGCTGCAGACCGGAATATGAAAAGTGCACCGTTGTCGAAAGACACCGTCAGCGGCTAACACGAGAGATTATTGAGGGAAACCTAATGCAAATGCTGGGTGATCTATGTATTATAATGCCTTCGGTTGCACAAACTAAGAACGGAATTGAGCATCTGGCTTTGACGCTATAGATTCTGAGGTAGCGCTGTGGTGTTTACCCACATAATGAGATAATGATTGTCTGGCTGTGACGCAATAGGTTTCGTGATAGTGCTGTGATGTGCTGGTTTCTGTCGCAAGTATATATTTACAGCGTTTGCGCTAACAAAACTTCAGTTGAAGTCAGTGCTCTTTTCTGTCCTTGTTTCTTCTTCCATAGCTACGCCGTACTTTCTCGTACTCTTGCGCTGTGCAAGTATGTTGATCCCCGTTACTATATCGCCGTTCCTGTCCCTCGACTGTTTGCGTTCCATTCTTACGGTCGCGCTTGGCATCCGGTTCCGGTCTTCAAGCCTGGGCTTCAATTAGGCTGACATTGAAGAATATTGCGCATGGATTACCCATAGGCCCTGCGGTTAGGATTGGTACATGTTGTGCATAGACCGTTTTCCGCTTTCCTTTCACGAGTCCTTCTCATCTGCCTTTCAGTTTCTGGTGGCCTCACTCGTATGCCGAACTCGAGGTTGACTGCTATGCGTTGAGTCCATACAAGTCATGAAGCTGGTGTTCAAGTGCTGTCGATGAAGCTCGTGTACCATCATGAGACGCGTGTTCGATTTCATTGGCTGCTTAGACAACTCGTGTGAGTTTGTCCTATAAACCTGTTCTAGCAGAAGTGCTATCGTGATAAGCACGAGTCGGAACACACGGGCGTTTGTTCCCACTCAATCCTCAAACCCGATGCATAGAGATTCGGGGTGGCTGCTGTCGGAAACTCACTGAAGGTGTTACGGTTTATTGCTGCGGTTTAATATTAGTTTGTTTATTGGTGAAAAGTACACACTCAGGTTAACCGAGCATGCATGCAAGGTATTGCTAAATAAAACTCGCAAACAGTGACTAAAAAGAGGAAAACAAAACAATACCTTGTTTATGTTGCAGAAAGTGCAAGACCATGAACTAGCACCCAAAATTTAATTATTTATTTCTTCCAATGGGAGAGCCCGTCAATCTCTTCTAATTTAGTTTAGATGAAAGCAACGATGAAAACCACGAAGAGGCAGTTTCGGACCGCAGGACACGCTGGGAGGGGGCTCTGCTCAGCTCCTCATTCGAACAACAACTGTGGGCCGTCCAGCGAGCCGAGGAAGCCGCCCGAGCCCAAGGGCTCGTGGCCGACGCCTAGGCCCGCCCCAAATCAACTTCGCTGGACTTCATAAATAAAGTTATTCTTCTTCTTCTTCTTCTTCCAATGGCTCACTTAGTTATTTGCACATCTCTTCATGTAATAAGCTTAGGTTATTTAAAGAGTTTGTTTCTGTGACAAACAATATATGTGTTTGTGAGACCACACACCAATAAACAGTTCAGTCACTCGTCTCACGCTGTTAGACCCCGTTCAACAAAAGGGTTGTTCGCGATGGTTCCGTTGAGTTCCTCGTAATGTGACCACAACGAACTGCCTGGAAAACCTACAGGACAGCGTCGTGCGTGGTGCTTCTAACCGGGCGCCGATGGGGTTTAATGCATTCTAGCAGACCAGCTTACGCACAATGGCATCTGCAGAGACGAACTACCGGGCCAAATGTAACAAGGTATAGAAACACGTGAGCATCTTTCTCCTGTCACGCACACATGCTTTCGAAATTTATTACCAGTGTGAGGGTGAACAACTGGGCACTACCACACTTTGCTCCCTTAAGGGGAGCCCTACGCACGCCAAAGGGTAGGTTGTTCAGACTTCAGAATGTGAAAGCGGCACAGAGAATGGTCCGAAAAAGTAGACGCAAAGACGACGGACGAAAAGGCACACGCAGGGCGCCTCCCTATTTGTGTCTACATTTTAGTAAGTGGTCTTCTTTGTGCCTGCCATTTTGAACCATTCTCGGTGCCGCTTCCACACCGTGGAGTTTGAACAACCTACTCATTGACCTGTGAAGGGCTCCCCTTCGGGAGACGCAGGGTAGAGGTGCCCAGTTGTTCACTCTCACACTGGCAATAAATTTTGAAAGCATGTGCGTGTGTCACGAGAAATATGTCCATGTGCTTGCATATCTGCACCTGCTGTCCCGTGTATATCTACCGGTATGCGTTTGAGATGATGCGAGTCAATCTCGTGAAATATTCCTCGGTCAGATCGGCTCGTATCAATATAAGTTCCTAAATGGTTTCGTTAGGCAAGGGCACACTGTTGCCAATGCGATTCTTGAGCAAAAAAAGGCTTCTTGAGTCGGCTGCTGTAACTTAACTGATCGCTGAGTGACAGCCCACAAAACGGTGGGAAAACATTGAAACTGACCTTTCAGAGTTGAACATCAGGAAGAAGCCAATTATGATCGCATAATAGCTGATCAATCACCGAAGCATAGGCCAGATTCAACGACGCTCCCACCATTTAACGTGTCGGTGTGTGACACCTCATGGCAATCACGGCCCCTCACTTTCGGGGAGCCCATGCAACGTGGTAATCGCGTTGACAGTGGCTCATCTATGTCCAAGAAACTAATTTGAACAATTTTGATACGTCCTTGTTAGATCGAATGAATTCTATAAGAGCACTAGTTCCCCATTTTGCTGACCGATTTTCTACATTTGCACTAACTAGTTTAGTAGTTAGCGCTGCTCCAGCAATTATACTGCTGAGCGCATGTAATCAAGTCACGTGCTAATGGGGGATTTTTTTCCTTTTGATTAGATTCTAAAGTCGGCATGTGCTCACAAATGTCATTGTACTTAGTGTTTCATAGGTGCAACTTCTCAAGTGAAATACATTTAACTAGCAATTTAACCACAGAACTATGTCGTCCAAGTTGAGCACATTGGGGCACCTGGAGACATGCTTATAGGACATGGGCTCGGAACTGAATTTAAATAGCTAAATTGTGCAAGTTGAGAGCTTCCAAAAGCGGAAAATAGTCACTGTTGCTAAAGACATTTCGCTTTCAGTAGTGTCCGCTGTGAACTTGTTTTATGTGTACCTTACCATATGAATGAACAGACAATTAAGTAAAGCAAAGCACGGTGGAAGTTATTTGCTCTACCACAGAGGGACACTCTATATAAAAGGAATTAAAGTGAACGAAAAAGCACCCATTCTATTTAGGATCTGAACCCAGAACCTTCAAAGTACGCGGTACCAATCGCGGTACTTCGCGGTTCAAAGTACGCGGTACTAACGCGGTACCAATCGAACTTGGATGGGTGTCCCCGTCTACTTGGTTTCCTGTGCATGTAATCCCTATAAGTGTTAGCCAGTGGTACTGGGCAAGGTGACATGTGCGGAATATTTTCACCTGAAAATGACATGCGACGTTTGCTCGAGACGGCTGATTACTAACAAAACCTTGTGTACTAATCTAGGCTCTACCATATGATGACCTTCTCGCTTTGAATGAACAAAAGGGGAATTGTTTTCAAAAGCTCATTTTTTTGGTTAGAGGCAACCCAATAGGTTGTACAAGCAGCCCGAGGAAAGCATAGACAATGCAGTCTTTATCTTTATTTGTAACAATCAAATGGAAAGGGCTAGCCATCAACAAGTAACAATGAAACTCCTTCGTTTTTCTATTTCATAAAAAAGCTCGAATCACAGTACGCGAATTGATCCTTTCTGTCCGTGGTACTCGAACCCCCATATTCCGCATATCAAGTCTGATGCTCAACCATTACAGAAAAAATGGACCTTCTTTCATCCATTTCTGGGCAGCTGGTAGGCTAAGCAAGCAGAAATTCGACATTGCCTCAAATATTGTGTTCCCCGTTATCTTGCGTTACAATGCGCACATTGTGTATGTTCACAACAAATAAACGAGAATCCTTGGTGTCGTTACAGCTTCTTGACCTTCACTATCATCAGGTGAATTATCTCTGAAAAATTGTAGCCATACCATCCCTTAGTCCACAACGAAATTGTCTTCGGGTTCCTGCCTCTTGCTTGCCTTCTGGGGAATGCGTCATGCAGCACAGCCCATCGATGTGGCCTGCCCATCTGCCATCACTTCGTTAGGGGACTCCCTTCTGTGTTGCTGCTCATCACTGTGCTGTCACCAATGGCGTAAGAAGAGTAATCGACGGACTGTATCTCACCTCGCCCCCGCGGGCCATGCCAGCAATCTTGGAATCCACCCCCGGGCCCGTGAAATGCGGTAAAACGACCTCACATCCGTGTACGTCAGTGTTATCGTGTGGTTACAAAGATAATCTGAAGGTTTGCAGATCATGTCAAACCTCTAAATGTTACGCTGTTCGCCCGCCATACAAAGAATCTAGTGTTTTTTAGTGACTGTCGTATTGTTCGACCCATATTGTTAAGTTGCACAAGCGTAACACTTGGTGCATCGTTTTGCCATGCTTGTATTTCACCACTATATGCGACAGCAGTGAAATCGGTCAACCTGTTTGCATGTTTTTCTTAGCAATGATAGAGGCAACATTTCGCATTTTACCATGTAGTGGCATATTGATGCTCTTTAGTTTTAAACTGCATGGAGAGCTGGGCTACTTGGCTAAATCCATCAAATAAATCTGTGCTACCGTGAGGCTCCCTTCGGGTGTGCATGTGTTTGCACGTGTTTGTTGGACCTCTTACACTCTTTCATTTCGCCCATTCACTACTGAACTCTGTACTCCTTTGCTTCGGTCTTGAGGTTATTGGGCGGATGATCTCAACAGGTTCTCGTTTGTCTAACGACGATATTGAGCTTAAGCATCGTCACGTGTGGGTGACAGACTACATCTCTTTGGAATCTGTTTTCTTCTGGAATCCTGGTTAGAGAGCGCCCACAGCATTCGTATATGGTTCGTTGCTAACACTTGGTCACCTGGTTATGGTCCACGAGCTTCACCCAACTACCCGTTACATCGTTCAATCTGTTCCTGCTGGTATTGCCCTTCCAACTCATCAGCGGGCTTTGCATGCTTTGGTATTGCTTCGCCGTGCTGTTGAAAATGTAAGAGCATCAATATGCCAAAAAGAGCCCAGTGTGACTGGAGGGTATCTGTAGCCGGGCCATAATCATGACAAACAAAAAAAAAAGCTTTCACTATGATGGGAGTCAGTTTCGACATCTATAGCACGTAAGGCTTATCCTTTTATATTTACTGTGTTCTGTGTTCCTCTGTATGCTTTTGTAGAAAATAAATACAAGAGTTCGAGAAATATAATCACCGGGGAATGCTTGTGTACATTCAGGAGGTCATGGGTTTTAGGGTGTGGGTCACGTCCCTCGCAGTAGTACGTTGCAGTAGTAGCCACTTCTAGTTTGAAAAGTTGCTCACTAGATGGCGTTTTTTGTATCACCAAATAACACCACTAGATGACGTTAGTGCTTTTTGTATAGTTGACGATTTCGTATAATGTTGACGATTTTCGTATAACAGACGCTTCGCCCCACTTATCATCATGCACTCCGTGGATATGTTGTGTATTCTTTTTTTACGGGTGGGGGAGCTCTTCCCGTGGAAGTTCTAGAATGTTGCTTGTCAATCAGGGGATCATAAGTACGCACCGCTTAGTGAATTTTGGTAGTGTTGAAGGAAGCATGTTTCTTCCAGCTAAGATTTAAGATGTTTTAGGTTACCGGTTAAACTAACATTGCGCGAAACTTGCAGGCAATAGTCACACCTGGTTGCTTACATCATATATATATATATATATATATATATATATATATATATATATATATATATATATATATATATATATATATATATATATATATATATATTGTCATGACCAAGAAAGACGCTGGCGCTTCGGCGCGCGGGTAGCTAGAGAAAAGAAGAGAAGAACGAAGACAGAATAAGAACAGCTGGCCCAGGATTGGGTGCTGTCTCTTGTTCTCTGTCTCGCTCATCACAATGGCACAGTCGACGAAGAAGAAGTCTTACGTCCCGGCTTCGTCATCCAGGACAGCCGTGATAAGCGCCGCTTGAGGGACGCCGTCCACGCGTCCTTGGCTATGGATTCTGCCGTCAGCGCAGTCCGACAAGTGAACCCTCTACGGGAAGCCACCGGTACGTGTCTTCGTGGTTCGTCGGCAGTGCGGGCTTCTCCATCCAGGAACGCCGTTCACGCTCCCTTGGCAATGGGGTCCCACCCGCCACTTCAGCTACCCTCCAGGCCACCAGTGGACGGCGTCCAGGCCTCCCCTGGGGTTGTAGGGCATGACCTTATTGACACCCTGCCACCGTTTCACGGCAGGGATCCGCACCGGATCCTGTCCTTTGGGAATGCCGCTCACGCTTCCCATGGCCTACATTCCCGTTGCCGCACTCTTTCAACAAACTAGCCGCCACGGAACGCCGCCCAGGCTTCCCTGCTCGTCGACCTCACCGGAGTGAGTGCTGCAATTGCTTCTTACTCAAAGACCACGATCATTGACTCTTCGGGATTAACGCCCGACAGCGCCGCGGACCTGCGGCGTACCATCGCGCTACTAGGCGTAGAGACCAATGAACTGACAGCGTTGATCGCCGAGCGAGCTCCTACAATGTTGCCAGTATTGTGTGACATTAACGCAGTGTTGGATGTAGCTGCCTCATACGATCTTGAGGCAAACACACCGGAGCAATGCAGGGAGCTTCGGTCTTCTCTGATCGAGCTCTCACACCAGCTCGACTGCATCGCGTCGGTGATCTCTGCGTTGCCACCTGCCACCTCACAATCACCAGCCGTCTGCGAACTACCGGAATTCCACGGGGTCCGGAACGACGCCGACAGCTAGGTGGCAACCGTCAACACGATAGCAATGCGTGAGGCCTGGACGGAATCTCGGAAATGGACCGTGGCTGTAGACCGTCTTCGGGAAGGTGCAGCGGCGTGGCACCGGTATGAAGGCTTCAAACAGCAGTCCTGGGTGGAGCGGAGCTCCAAGCTCATAGCTGCCTTCGGCCGGACACTCTCCGATTTCCCTTCCACCAACCAGTCCAACCTGACCAGTACCGAGGATGGAGTTCAAGAAGGGTTCCATCTCGAGGCTCCAGCTGAGCACTCCAGTTCTCCACACAAGCTTCCAGACTTGTCGCTGGTACTGGACCCAAATTCGTGTCAGTCATCGGCCACCCTGTCCTCCTTCGTGGGGGGGAGATACAGATGGGCACAAAGTAGCTGGACCCTCTGGAACCTCTGTAATAAGAAGAGACAGAGATGGCGGCGCAGAGGCTCCTGCGTCAAATCATGATGCCCGGGCATCGCCGCCTGTCCAGAACGCCGACGGCAATGGAGACCAGTGCCCCAAACTGTACCAATGGAATTACCTGCAAAGCGTGCTGCGAGCGCCACGAGATAGTCATGGTCACCGACCAGAGTGTTCGACAGCCCCGCAAGGCGAGTCATCGTGTCCACGAGAGGGACCCCACAGACGCAGCCAATATGACGACAGCTTCACAGAATGTCCTGCCGCAGATTGCAAGACCGGCCGTGAATTATGTTTTCTGCCACACATCACTGAAGTTACGTACCCCCTCTCGACACCAGTCAAGGCACCTAGCGCGTCTTTTGGGATATGCTTTTGGCAACCCTCGTCCGGCTTTTTACGTCAGCCACTGATTTTGCGGCCCGTCCGAAGCGCGTTCTCAGGTGCATGTTTGACTGCTTCCCACAAAGAGCCTATGCATGGCCGAGACCGACCAAAACAATGCTGCCAGTCTCGACCTCCCGATAGACTTGTGGCAGACTCCGGCACCCAGTTCCAGCGTGGCCGAGGCCGACCTCCGAGATGCAGCCAGTATCGACCACCAGATCTACTTCTGGCAGATACCCGGACCAAATCCCAGCATGGCCGAGAGCGTCGGCCGCAACGGAGCAGCCAGTGCCGGCCGCCTGAGTCCACAACACTTCTTCAAGAGACATCGTGGTGTGCAAAAGAGCGACCGGCTCGAGGCAGCCAGTGCCGTCCACCAGAGACGCTTCCCCGAGACCGTCGCTCCATCTTGCATTGTGGTCCGGGCTGACCATCACGATGCAGCCAAGCCCTCCCACCAAAAACTTTGCCGCCAGCTCCGCGCGCGCGCAGTCATGGCCGAGTGTCATGACCAAGAAAGACGCTGGCGCTTCGGCGCGGGGGTAGCTAGAGCAAAGAAGAGAAGAACAAAGACAGAATAAGGACAGCTGGCCCAGCATCGGGTGTAGTTTCTTGTTCTCCGTCTCGCTCATCAGATATATATATCTGTGTGTGCGTGTGTATGCCCGTCTAACTTTCTTTACATGCCCACTTATTGTTTTGGTCGCCTGTGACTAAATAAGTCCTGCTCATGCACTCTGCGACGTTCTCTAAAAAAATAGGGACAAGTTGTTGAGTTGTTGACAGCCGGAGTATATGAACAGCGGTGCTGACTTGAGTACCATCGCCTTTGAAGAAGAAATGCCGTTGATTTGCATCACTCAGTCTAGCAGAGGGCGAAGATGTATTTAATGCTCTTATTAGTGAAACATACCGATATTAAGAAGTATCGATGATTGCGCCTAATATCTTATTATATGCTGCTCTGCACATTTGCAGTTGATAAATGTGGAGCAGTAGAAGAAAGACATTGTACAGGTACCTTTAGGCATCTACCATTTCAAAACATTTCCTTTGACTGAAGCAGCGGTTTGTTCAATTGAGAGCATATACCAGTATGTAATATGCTTATTCTAATTCATAGCGCCACTAAAAGCTATCTTTGGCCAGTAAAGTGAGAGTTCCCATCTAGCTTGCATATCAGACCTGACTACATGTGCAGGTTTCTGAGCATATTCTTGGTACAGAATTTGAGAAGTTGTGTTCCTTTACATTCTTAGTTCTACATTTCGCAGTTATTACAATACATAAACAAATAAAATATATATTGTGTGTTACCTTTTTTTTTACTTAGCATTCGCTGGTGCTTGGCCAGTCAAGTGCTTCTCTGCGGCCTTGACTTGGACTGGTACGTCAAGCCTGTTTGCAACGCATTAATAAAATTGTTTGATAGACATTACGACAACATATAAAACATGCTCACAAGATTGAAATCCAAACAAAGTAGATGATAAAGGCTTCAAGCGATGAATATTCTATATTGTATCCCCATGGAGTTGTTTCGACAAATGGTCTCACCTTCATGCAAGAAGAAGGAGCGTGAGGACTTGGACAAAACTGCTTGCCAAAATGTTGGCTTAAGCCCAAAATTTTTTTGTGCTATGTACCCCCTTGCGTGGGAATGTCCGTTTCTCCACTGTTGTTCAAAGTACTAATTGTACAAATTTGGTGGGCGAGCTTACAACCTAACAAACAGATGTGATCTCGGACATCTTTGCCGTGATGAGGTCTGGTGTCCAACAAAGGTTGCTTGATAGCAGTAAAAGAAACATCTGTTTTTGTACTTGGCGTACCTGAACACTCAAAATTTGCGGGCCTTGTTTGATGTCACGCAGCTTTTTTATACCTGCTGAAATTGTCCAACTGATCACCTTGGGTTTGAGAGCAAAGTTGATGTTGGTTCAGATGTTCGTAAGGATCTGAAGTTCGTAAGGATACTACGTTCACGGTGTTTACAATAGTTGAGAACCAGTTAAGGTGTTGGAAGTAATGTTTCGTGTGCTGAAATGTCCCAGAATCTTTCGAAGTTATTGTTGAATGCCCTGGGAAAGCCCTTGCGAATGTAAGCTTCTCTTCACATACTTCCTGGATGTTACTAATAAGGGGCACCGTCATCGGTGGGGTAGCTGCCCCCCATAATATGACTGCCTGCATCTCCTTGCCCCACAAAAAAAAAAACATTCGTTACCTGTCTTTACTCTCCCCCCCGCCCCCTATTAGAATGAACTTGCTTCGCCTAACATGACATGACAAGGATTTTAGTGTAGTCCTGAGCAAATTAAATTTTGTAGAGCCGAAGCCCCCCCCCCCCCCTTATGCACCTAGTAAAGCGGCCCTCGGCAAAACCAAAACCGGAAAACAAAGTTCCGTCTGGATAGAGTTCAATTCAAAGAAAAAAAATGAAGGTGTGGTCTTTGGCACCTCAATAACTTGTGATGTGTAAGTATTTGCACGGAAATTCCTTTATGCTACCTTCAAGTATCGCTGTTAGCAGGGTACAGTCTAGCATATTTGTAGTTAATCACTTCCGTTGCCCGGGAAGCACAAGCGAACTTTTTTTATAGTCTAGCGGTTTTAAGCCCCAACACAACGCACGCGTTACAATGCGTCAGCATGTGTGGCCTGTAGATTTGGTGTCGCGACGCGTTTATATGTGAAGGGACAGGGCGCACAGGGGAAGTGTGCACGCCGCACACGCCCTTAAACGTGATAAATAGACAGCAATATAGAGATGGAAACACGGAGCAATGTCGAGGGAGAAACTGAGACATCCTGCACTCCCGAATACTTTAAAGAATGCAGACAAGCCAGAACAGCCAGGAATGGCCCGTGTGCCAAGAATGAGGAACACTAGAACACATGATAGGAGTAGGTAACTTCAACCAATATCACCTGCCACTGCTCCTCTCTCACCCCACCCCTAACATGCTCCCCAACCCTGTACCGCCCCTTAGAGAGCAGTGGAAAATTTTGCTTAGCAGCTCGGCCCTAAAAGACCAGTTGCTGCTCGTTACGAGGGGCCAGGCCGCGAGAAACGCATTTGGAGTCCCGTGAAGAGGAGACCACTTCCTTCCGGGGCATTCCCCAGAGAGCTCAATAATAAAGTTTTTCATTCTTTCATTCAAACATATAGCCGCCTATTCAGGACATCACGTGACCTCACTTGACACAGTATAGACGTCACCATGTCACAGACGAAGTGTTGCGTGAAGTGCCAGCCAAGTGCCAGCGGAGGCTCCAAAATGCAACTTCACGAAGCCGAGGCAACACGGTAAGAAAGGGTTCATGGTACTACCGAGGGCACCAAGGGTCGCTGCAAGGAATTCCGCAAGGGGATCATCACGCATGGACACCTTCGGTGTACAACCATTTAGATGCTGTGAATGAGCCATAGGCTTTCTCCCTCTGCATCTCACTCTTCTCTCTTTCGACTTATGAATAAAGGTGCAGCACGGTTAAGCTATAGTGCATCTACTAGCATTAAAAACAGTTGCAGAAACTACGGTGCATTCCTGCTGGCCCACTCATGTCACCTGTACAGTAGCACAAAACGCCACTTTATTACTACTACTACTACTACTACTACTACTACTACTACCACCACCACTACTACTACTACTACTACTACTACTACTACTACTACTACTACTACTACTACCGGCACGGTGCAGTTACCTGGCTTACTGCCGTTCGCGCTCTGAAGACGCCGGCCCATAGCTCAGCGCTTAAGACGCTTGACTTTTGAGCGGTGGAGCTAGGTTCGACTCTCAACACTGTATGAGAGTTTATTTCTTTATAAAACATTAAACAGTAAGTTTCATAGTTTTTTATTGTTTATATCTGTATTAGGTGACATAAACACAGACAGACACGCAATTTCTGTCGTTAATTGGGTTGAGTGCGGACGCTCTACACACCATCGCTGCAAAACGATAGATCATTTTATAAGGTTTTCAGCGTAGCGAAAGCATGCGACAATGCAACCAGTTCGTTTGATCAAGCAAACGTCCGACCATATGACATTGCTTAGGGTCATCAGGGCAATGGTCTTTACAATGGGAGAAACATGAGGCAAGGCTTTCCTGATGGGCTGGCTTCCCCGCAGTGAATGGACGAAACTAGTAAAAAAAAAGTTGAGCCCTTTATCACCCATGATAAGGCTTAACTTTTCTCAGATGTCATGCCTTGTCACGTGGGCGTATTGTACGTTTGTTTCGAGCTAAAGGTTTCACTGAGAAGGGTCCTTCCCGCCAATGTATGGTCAAAACCACCGAAAAACTTGGGGCCCTCATCACCCTTGATAAGGCTCAACTTTTGTCTGACATCATGACTCGTCACGTGGGTGTACTGTATGGATGTTTCGAGCTAAAGGTTCGCCTGAGAAGTTGGATTTTCTACAATGCATGGTCAAAACCAGCGGAAAAAGTTGAGGCTCTTATCACCCCTGATAAGGCTCAACTTTTGGCTGACGTCACGCCTAGTCATGTAGGCGTACTGTACATTTGTTTCAAGCTAATGGTTCTCTTGAGAAGCTGGCTTTTCTCCATTGCATCGTCAAAACTGATGAAAAAAGTTGAGCCCTGATAAGGCTTTTTTTTCTGACGTCACAACTTGTCACGGGGGTATACTGTACGTTTTTCTCAAGCTAAAGATTCTCCTGAGAAGTTGGCTCCCCTGCAATGCGTGGCTTGAAACAGCAAAAAAATTTGAGGCCCGTACCACCCTTGATAAAGCTCAGTTTTGTCTGACGTCACCCCTTGTCACGTGGGCATACTGTAGGTTTGTTCCGAGCTAAAGTTTCCCTTGAGAAGTAGACCTCCCCGCATCGCGTGTTCAAAAGAAGTGAAAAAAGTTGAGGCGCTTATCACCCCTGATAAGGCTCAACTTTTGTCTGACGTCAGGTGACGGTATGCCCAGGTGACAAGACGTCTCACGTCTTGTCACCTGGGCATATCGTACGTTTCTACGGTTAAAGTGTCCCCTGAAAAGTTGGCTTTTCCGCAATGCTTGGTTGAAATCAGCTAGAAGTGGGGAGGCCATTATCACCCTTGATAAAGCCGACGTCTCACCTTGCCCTGAAGGGAGCCCATGTGACAAGACGTGACGTCAGACAAAAGTTTAGCCTTATCAGGGGTGATAAGGGCCTCAACCTTTTTCGCTGCTTTGGCCATGCATTGCAGGAAAGTTAACTTCTCAGGGGAGCTTTAGCTTGGAACAAGTGAAGAGTATGCCCACGTGACAAGGCGTGACGTCAGACAAAACTTGAGCCTTATCAAGCGTGATAAGGGCCTCAACCTTTTTCACTGGTTTTGACCATCCATTGTGGGGATGCCAACTTCTCAGGGGACCTTTAGCTCGGAACAAATGTACAGTACGCTTACGTGAGTTGTGACGTCAGACAAAAGTTGAGCCTTATCAGGAGTGATAACGGCCTCAACTTTTTCGTTTGTTTTGACCATGCATTGCGGAGAAGTTAACTTCTGAGGGGCACTTTAGCTGGGTGGAAATGTACGGTACGCCCATTAGACAAGGCGTGATGTCAGACAAAACTTCAGTCTTATCAAGCGTGATAACGGCATCAACTTTTTCGCTGGTTTTGACCATTCATTGCGGGGGAGCCTACTTCTAAGGGGATCTTTACTGTGAACAAATGTACAGTATGTCCACGTGAAAAAGCGTGACGTCAGTCAAAAGTTGAGCCTAATCAAGGGTGATAAGGGCCTCAAAATATTTCGTTGGTTTTGACCATGCATTGCGGGGAAGCCAACTTCTCAATGGAACCTTTAGCTTGAAACAAACGTACAGTACGCTTACGTGAGAAGTTGTGACGTCAGACAAAAGTTGAGCCTTATCAATGGTGATAAGGGCCTCAACTTCTTTCACTGGTTTTGACGATGCATTGCGGGGAAGCCAAATACTGGGGACGTTTTAGCTCTTGGCACTAACGTACAGTACGCCCACGTGACATGGCGTGACGTCGGACAAAAGTTGAGGCTTATCAAGGGTGGGTGACAAGGACCTCAAAATGTTTCGCCGATTTCAACCACGCATCACGGAGGAGCCAACTTCTCCGAAAACTATGAGCTCGTAATAAGCGTACTGTACGCTCACGTGAGAAGTTCTGACGTCAGAAAAAACTTGAGCCTTATCAAGCATGATAAGGACATCAACTTTTTCGCTGGTTTTGACGATCCAATGCGAGGATGCCAACTTCTCAGGGGACCTTTAGCTTGGAACAAACGTAGAGTATGCCCACATGACAAGCCGTGACGTCAGACAAAACTTGAGCCTTGTCAAGCGTGATAAGGGCCTCATCTTTTTTCGCTGGTTTTGTCCATTCACTGCAGGGATGCCAACTTTTCAGGGGACCTTTAGCTAGAATCAAACGTACAGTATGCCCAAGTGACAAGGCGTGACGTCAGACAGAAGTTGAGCCTTATAAGGGGTGATAAGGACCTCAATTTTTTTCGCTGGTTTCAACTACGCATTGTGGATGAGTCAACTTCTCACGAGAACCTTTACCTGGCAACAAATGTACAGTACAACCACGTAAGAAGTGGTGACGTCAGAAAAAATTTGAGCCTTAGGAGGGGTGATGAAGGCCTCAACGTTTTTTCGCTGATTTTGACCATGAATTTTGGTGAACCCAACTTCTCAGGGGAACCTTTTGCTTGGAAAAAATGTACAGTACGCTCACGTGAAAAGTTGTGACGTCAGACAGAAGTTGAGCTTTATCAGGGGTGATAAGGGTTCAACTTTTTTCGCTGGTTTTGATCATGCATTGCGAGAAGCCAACTTTTCAGGGGAACCTTTTGTTTCGAAAAAAACGTACAGTACGCTCACGGGAGAAGTTATGACGTCGGACAAAAGTTGAGCTTTAAAGGGCCTCAACATTTTTTGCTCGTTTTGACCATGCATTGCAGAGAAGTCAACTATTCGGGGGACACTTTGGCTTGGTACAAACGTACAGTATGCCTACGTGACATGGCGTGGCGTCGGACAAAAGTTGTGGCTTATCAAGGGTGACACGGGCCTAAAAATTTTTCGCTGGTTTCAGCCACACATTGCGAGGGAGCCAACTTCTCAGGGGAACCTTTAGCTCGAAACAAACGTACTGTACACCCACAAGAGAACTTGTGACGTCAGGCAAAAGTTGAGCCTTATCAGGAGTGATATGGGCCTCAAATTTTTTGAATTTCAACCATGTATTGTGGCAAAGCCAACTTTCCAGGGGAACCTTTAGCTCGAAACAAACGTACAGTACGCACACGTGACAAGGTGTGACATCTGACAAAAGTTAAGCCTTATCAGGGGTGATAATGGGCTCAACTTTTTTTACTAGTTTCGACCATACATTGCGGGGAAGCCGGAACACCAGGGAAACCCTTGCCTCATGTTTCTCCCATTGTGAAGACTATTGCCCTGATGACCCCAAGGAATGTCGTATGGTCGGACGTTTGCTTGATCAAACAAACTGGGTGCATTGTCGCATTCTTTCGCTACGCTGAAAACCTTATAGAATGGTCTATTGTTTTCCAGCGATGGTATGTAGAGCGTCAGCACGCAATGCAATTAACGCAAAAATTGCTTATATATTCGTTTTCATGTCACCTAGAATGGATCGATATAAACAAAAATCTATGAAACTTACTTTTTAATGTTTAATAAAGCTATAAACACTCATACAGTGTTAGGAGTCAAACCTAGCCCCTCCGCTCAAAAGGCAAGCGTCTCAAGTGTTAAGCCATGGGCCGGCAGTTTGATAGCGTGAACACCAGTTAGCCAGGCAACTGCATCGTGGCGGTGATAGAAATATAATAATAATAATAATAATAATAATAATAATAATAATAATAATATTACTTCCTGTGGCATCTTTGTGCGTCTTGTGTTACTGTACGGGCGACGCAAGTGGGCCAGCCGGAATGTACCGTGGTTTCTGCCACTGTTTTTCATTGCAGTAGACGTGCCTATGCGTGCTGCACCTTTACTCATGACTCGAAAGAGAGATGCAGAGGAAGAAAGCGAATGGCCCATTCAGAGTGTGAAAATGGCCGAACACCAAAGTAGTCCGTGCGTGATGATCCCCTTTAGGCATTCCTTGTAGCGACTCATGGTGCCCTCAGTGGTACCATGAACCCTATCTTACCGTTTTGCCTCGGCTTCGTGAAGTTGCATTTTGGAGCCTCCGCTGGCAGATGGCCTCCACTTCACGAAACACTTAGTCTTTGGCATGGTGACGTCTATACGGTGTCTAGCGAGCTTGTGTGATGTCCTAAATACACCGCTATATGTTTGAATGAAAGAACGAAAAACTTTATTAAAGAACTCTCCAGCAAATGAGCCGGAAGGAAGTTGTCTCCTCTTCACGGGAATCCAAATCAACTTCTCGCCGCTTGGCCCCTCATAACGAGCAGCAAGCAGCTGGTCTTCTAGGGTGGAGCTGCAAAGCAAGATTTTGCAGTGCTCTCGAAGGGGCGGGACAGGGTTAGGGAGCATGTTAGGGGTGGGGTGAGAGAGGAGCAGTGGCAGGTGATATTGGTTGAAGTTGAAGTAAACACCATAAACGTTGTATCCTTCCGAACTTCACACACAAATCTCTGCGACAATTTCAGCAGGTGTAAAAAGCTGCGCGACATGGAGCATGACCCGCAAAATCAAAGTATTCAGGTACGCGCTGTCCAAAAACAGATTTTTTTTTACTGCTTTACAAGCAACCATTGTTTCACCCCAGATCTAATCACGGCAGAGATGTCGCAAATCGTGAAATCACATCTGCATGTTAAGTTGTAAGCTCGCCCACCAAACATGTGCAAGTAGTACTTTGGACAACAGGTGAAGAAACAGGCATTTCCACACAAGGGGGTATATAGAAAAAAATATTGTGCTTGAACCGACATTTTGGCAAGCAGTCTTGTCTCAGCCCCCCCCCCCCCCCTCTCTTTCTCGATGAACAACTCCGTCAAAATACAGTGTAGAATATACATCTATTGAAGACTTCATCTTCTGCTTTGTTTGGATTTCCATCGTGCGAGGATGTCGCATATGTCGTTCTGAGGTCCAGCAAACTAATTTATGAATGAGTTGCACAGCAACGCTGTGTGTGCCATCAGGCTTGACGTAGTAGTCAAGGTGACAGAAGCACTTGACTGGCCGAGCACCAGCGAACGCTCAGTTAGAAAATGTAACACGAAATATACATTTTATTTTTTTATGTACTGCAGAAACTGCAAAATTTAAAACAAAGAATGTAAACGAATACGACAGCACAGGTCCCTGGAAAAAGAACCCTCAGAAACCTGCACGTGTAGTCAGGTCTGATATGGAAGCGATATGGGAACTCTCACTTTGTTGGCCAAATGCAGCTTGGGGTGGTACAATGAATTATAATGCACATATTGCATAATAGCATATGCTCTCAATTGAACAAGCCATATGTAAGCAACAGTATGCTTCAGCCAAAGGAAGGAAGTAGTACTGAGATAGTAGACACCAAAAAGTACTTGTACAATGTCTTTCATCTATTGCTTCACACCTATCAACTGCAAATGTGCAGAGCAGCATATAAGAAATAAACACAATCCTGAATGTTTATGAAAATCAGGATGTTTCACTAATAAGGTCATTACATATATCTTCGCCCTCTACTAGACTGACTGATTCAAGTTAACATCATTTCTTCTTCAAAGGGGATCGCACTCAAGTCAGCATCAATGTTCATGTACTCCGGCAGTCAACTCAACAACCGGTCACTTATTTTTTTAGAGAACGTCGCAGAGTGCATGAGCAGGACTATTTAGTCCCCGGCGACCGGCAGCTGTACTTCACTTATCTGGGCGGGACTCATACGGTCCTTTCAACTTGTATCCTATCACATATTGATGAACAGGCTTAAGAAAATGCGTTCACCACATTTATCTTTATTACACAAACAATGATCGGCATGTATATATGTAGCTAAGAAGTAAACAACTTAGTGCGGCAATTGCCTGCAAGTTTCGCAAGGTTAGTTCCACCGGCAACCGAAAGCATCTTAAATCTTAGCTGGCAAAAACATGCCCCCTTCAAGACAACAAAAATTCACTAAGCAGCACGTACTTAGGATCCCCTGATTGAAAATCTACATTCTAGAACTTTCCTGGAAAAAACTCCTTCCCCCCCCCAAAAAAAAAACATTCACAGCATATCCACAGAGTGCATGATGATGAGTGGGGCGAAGCGTCCGTCCCTGAATTATACACAATCGTCAACTATACGGAAACCACTAACGACATCTAGTGATGTCATTTACATGGATGGAATGGATGGATGCTATGAGCGTCCCCTTTATAACGGGGTGGTGACAAGTATGCCACCAGGCTCGACAAAAAAAAATAAAAAAAACTTTTTTCCTTTTTTTTTATGTTGGCCTAATGCCTCTACTTCGATAAATTCTATCTTAATGGAAAAAAGGTAAATTTTCAGTTTAAGTTCTCTGCCATTTACGGCACACTGTCCATATTTTATTTTTCCAATATTTATTTTTGTCCTTTCTCTCTAATTTTCTGCCACCAATACTCTAACCGTCTCTTACTTATTTCAATCGCGGGTGTGTTCAGCTTTCCATTGTTGTCCCTAAAACCCAAGGCTTCCTGTAGGTTCGTGCCCAAACGTACACCTGGGTGGATATCTCCACATTCAATCAGAACATGTTCCGCCGTTTCCTTATCTTTCCCGCAGCATGTGCATTGTTCTTCTTCTTTACTGAATCTTGCTTTATAACTACGCGTTCTAAGGCAACCCGATCTCGCTTCAAACAGTAAAGCGCTTCCCCTTGAATTATCGTAAAATGCCTCCCTCCTTATTTCATTTTTGCCCTTTCGGTAGTTACTCAAAGCCGGTTTTTTCTCCATAGCTGCCATCCAGTAAATCCTCTCCGCCTCCCTGACTTTTCCCTTAACGCTCTTTGTTGACATATGGCTCACAATACCAGCCGTATATTTACTAGTGAGTCTTCTAGTTCTTTTTCTCCACTGTGTGTCCACGCTCTTCCTATACAAATAACGGAACACCTTCTCTGCCCATCTACTCTCCTTCATATTTCTTAGCCTTTCTTCGAACCTTATTTTGCTCTGCGCTTCCCTCGCCTCAAAACCTGCCCACCCCATATCGCCCTTTACAGCCTCGTTTGTCGTCTTCCCGTGAGCACCCAACGCGAGGCGTCCCACAGTCCTTTGATTTACATCCATTCCCGATTGCACCTCTGCCCTCATGCACACCACTGAGTTCCCAAAAGTAAGCCCTGGAACCATTACACCCTTCCACAGACCTCGAAGCACCTCATACCTATTGTATCCCCACAACGCTCTGTGCTTCATTATTGCCGCATTCCTCTTTCCTTTTGCTGCCGAGGCTTTTTCCTGTACCTCCATGTATCTATCACTCTCATTTACCCATACTCCAAGGTACTTGTATTCACTTACCCTCGGTATTTCTTGGCCTTGTATGGACACCGTCTGATCACAGGGATCATTGAATACCATCAATCCACACTTCGTTACACTGAATCCTAGTCCAAGAGCTTCACCTTCCCTTCCGCATATATTCGCCAGCTGCTGTATATCATCTCGACTGTCCGCAAATAAGACGATATCGTCCGCATAAAATAAACCTGGAAGCTTCTGCTCAATCATCATGCCGCCCTGTTTGTGTGACAGATTAAAACCAATGTTGCTACCTTCTAGCGCTTTTTCCATACTCACCATGTACAGCATGAATAACAGTGGGGACAAAGGACATCCCTGTCTCAGACCCCTGCTAACCTCAACGTTCTCTTTGCTACGCATTCCTTCCCACTCTATGCAAACTGTATTTTCTCGGTATATCTCCCTCAAAAGCTGTATACAGTCGTCGCCCATGCCCATTCCTTTCAGTATATCCCACAAAATTTCCTGATTAACGTTGTCGTATGCCCCAGTGATGTCTAGAAAAGCCACGTACAAGGGCCTATTCTCTATTTTAGATATTTCTATACACTGAGTGAGAACAAACAGGTTATCGTCTAACCGCCTGTCGACTCGAAATCCGTTCTGAAGTTCTCCCAAAATATCGTTATGTTCGGCCCATGTTTCTATTTTCATTTTTACTGCTTGCATCGCCAACCTGTATAGTACCGATGTAATGGTTAGTGGTCTATACGAGCGAATCTTGTCCTTTTCTCCCTTGCCTTTATAGATTAAGTTCATTCTACTTTGTCGCCAACTGTCCGGTATTTGTCCGTCCTTTAAGCTTTTTTCTACTGCTTTTAACAATGCTTCTTTAGTGTTATGTCCTAGTTCGTTAATGAGGCTAACGGGAATCCCATCTAAACCCGCGGCAGTGCGCTTTGGAATTTTTCCTTCGGCCTTTTTCCAGTTGAAATTATCTAGTACTAGCTCTTCCTCTGTTGCTTTCTCCGCCACACTTTTACTCACTGGGGAGATCCCCTGGACGCTCTTTTGAAACGAATCGGCTGTTACCTTTTGGATGTAACCTAGCGCTTCGTACCCTTCCAATTGATTTCCTCCTTCATCTAGAATATGTTGTTGCGTTGTGACAGACTTCCTACCTAGCGCCTTTATGTGGCTCCAAAAAATCCTAGGCGCGGCCTCCTTTTTTTCGTGTATCTCTGTCATCCAGCGTTCACTTTCACCTTTAATTTTTGCCTCTACCAATTTCTGTACAAGGGATTTTTTCTCCAAATATATTTCCCATATTTTTTTGACTTCGTCCTGCGGCCGCTTCTCCTTTTTTGCCTTTCTATGCTCCCGTGATGCTTCGCGTCGCTTCTCGATCGCCTCCCGGATTTCCTTGTTCCACCAACTTTTTGGCTTCCTTTTTCCTTTCCAGCAAACGGTTTTCTTCTCTTTCCCTATCTCCTTCGTCATTAGATGTAACAGCTCCCTATACTCCCAGTCCTTGCCTGGTATTTCGCCTACTTCTTTCTCGACTCTTGCGGCTATATTTATTATTTGTTTGTCATTTAAATACGAGCTGCCAGACTTTGATTCCATGCTCGTATTTTTAGTTTCGTATCCCATTTGTAATGTTATTCGTTTATGATCACTACCCAAGCTGTTAATGCCTTCCTCGTCTATCCTCATTTCTGTCAGTTTGTGGTAAATTCCTTCAGTCATGAGACAATAATCAATGCTTGATTGCTTGTTTCCGACTTCCCATGTGATCTGGCCGTCACATTTAGGCCCTGTGTTAACTATCTCCAGACTATGTTGCTCGCAAAGATCTAGTAATAACTTCCCATTGGTGTCTGAATATCCGTCAAGGTCATGTATGTGGGCATTCATGTCCCCTAGAAGGATGATTTCGGCCCCATTACCAAATTCCTTAATATCCGCACTCATGCAGTCCACTATCTCCTGATTCTTTTCTCTGCAGTTATTCCCCGTCCACAAGTAGGCTACCCCTAGCCACGTTTCCTTTCCACCTACTGTGCCCAGAACCCAGAGGTGCTCTGAACACGTCTGTTTCACTCTAACCCATTTGGCTCCGCGGTGAATTAGCATTCCTACACCCCCACCTTTCCTTTCCGATATGGTCCTGTTACACCCTTCCCAAACATAATTTTTAATATGTGGTGGCTCTTCCAAGTCTCTAAGGTGTGTTTCTGTAACCGCATACACGCCTATCTGTTCTTTGTTTAACTGCTCCTCAATCTCTAACCATTTTGCCTTCTGTCTGCCACCCTGCATGTTTATGTAACTAATTGCGACACGCGCCTTTTTCCTTTTTCTTTTACCTTTTTTCTGGTTTTTCGCAATTCTACCTGTCAAAGCGTCCTCCTGTTTGTTTTCCCCGTTACGAGCTACCCCGGACTCCGAAGGGCCCGTGAGCCCCCCAAAAAAGCTACTGCGCGTCCTGCCAGTCGCCAGCCCACCTCGTGTCCAAGCCTCTCATCGAAATGAATCCTGTCTCTTTGGAATCCACCCCACCTGTGCACTTCCCTGTTTAAATCCACTACCTCGAAACCCTTCTCTCGACTAATTCGCCATATCTCTTTGTTTGCGTCGACTACCGCTCTTTGCAGGTTGATGTTGCGTACTGGTACTTCCGGTACTGTGCATACTACAATTTGCACCTGGGGGGACACGGTGCGCATGTCATCCACCCCTTTCGCCAAGGTCGTCGCTAGTCCTGACGATTCTTTTTTTAGGACGTCATTTAACCCTCCCGCAATTACAACGAGGTTGCGATTGTTAGCTTTAGCTGCGAGTTTTTCCCCCGCTTGACTCATTACTGTCCCCAGCGTTTGTCCTGGGAACGTCCCTATCGCAACTCTCTTGTCGCCTTTCACCCTTTCTTTGATTGCCGCTGCGCATCGGACTAAATTTGAGTCACCGGCGATGATGACCTGTTCAGACATTCCTTCTGAAACCTGCACCTGGCTGCTGACTAGGTGACTAGCGTGAGTCACGGCTGCTGGTTTGCTCCCTCCCTCCCTCAAAACTACTTCCCGGTAGCTGGGCCCTGTGGCCAATGTATCTGCCTTTGTCATGCCTGTTTCCCTCATCTCTCCCGCACGGTGGGTCGTCGCCATAATGCTTCCGCCGTCACCTGCGTCTTCGTTCCCCTTCACGACCTTCGATAGGCCCTTCTCGGCTGCCCGGAGCCTTTCCTCCATGGCTGACGTTTTCTCTCGCTCCTTCGCCAATGCATTCTCCAGCTCTGCGATTTTCTCCATGAGCCCACTCTGGACCGCCATCATATTTTTCATTTTCTCCTCGATCTCGCACTGTCTACACTTGGCGTCATCTTCTGCTTTCTCTTCCGCACTAATTTCCACCTTCAACCCTATCCCGCACTCTGAACACTTTACGGTCTTTTTGACCATGGCTAGCTCAGTTTACCGATGCCCACGTGTTAGAAAACTGTACTAAAATACACTGGTCTAAGCCAAAAAGAACCACAATAATAAATAAATACGCTACACTTCACAGCACCTGCGCATGCACGTGGTCGGTCTACGCGCAGGCCTCAGCCACGTGGTGGCTGGAGAAAAAAAAAAGACACAGTACAGAATACTAAAAAAAAAAAACCGTACACCGTACTAGACCTAATCAAGCTTTACGCTAGCGCCTTACGTTCTCATAACGCTACATACAGAGGCAAGCTGGAAACATGCAAAAACACTTATCTGTAGCTGTCATTCCGGAGCTCTCCAAAAACACGTCCGACCTCGACGAAGGCGCCTCGAAAGAATTACAGACAAGAACATACAGACAACGCCATCTAGGGAGCAATCATAAGAAAACTAGAAGTGGCTACTACTGCAACGTACTACTGTAAGGACCATGACCCACACATCCTAGAACCCGTGACCCCCTAGAAGTACATAGGCACCCCATGTGCCTAATCCTAAGGGTCGTGTATTTGTTTTCCACAAAAGTATACAGAGAAACACAGTAACCGACTAAAGGAGAATGGTGAAGCCTTACGCGCCGTACATGTCGAAACCGACTTCCATCATAGTGCAAGTTTTGTTTATTATGAATATGATTATGGCCCGGCCCCAAATATGCACCAGCCGCACTGTGCTCTTTTTTGGCATATTGATGCTCTTACATCTTTACCGGCATGGCGAAGCAAGACCAAAGCATGCAAAGCGCACTGCGGAGTTGGAAAGCCAATACCAGCAGAAACAGACTGAAGGTTGTAACAGGTAGTTAGGTTAAGCTCGTGGACCATAACCAGGTGTTCAAGTGTTAGCAACGGACCATATACGAATGTTGTGGACGCATTCTAACAGGTATACCAGAAGAAAAAATATTTCAAAGAAATGAAGTATATTACCCACACATGACGATGCTTAACTGAATCGCGTCATTGGAGAAACGAGAACCTGCTGAGATCATCCGCACAATAACCTCAAGACCGAAGCAATGGAGTACCGAGTTGAGTAGTGAATGGACGAAATGAGAGGAAGTGAGATGAGCAACTAACACGTGGAAACACATACACGCACGAAGGGAGACTCACGGTAACAGATTTATTAGATGTATTTAGCCAAGTTGCCCAGCTTTCCACGCAGTTTAAAGCTAAAGAGCATCGATATGCCACTACATGATACAATGTGAAATGATGTCTCTATCATTCCTAAGAAAAACATGCAAACAGGTTGACCGATTTCACTGCTGTCGCATATAGTGGTGAACTACAAGCATGGCAGAACGATGCACCAAACGTTACGCTTGTGCAACTTAAGAATATGGGTCGAACAATACGACAGTCACTAAAAACACTAGATTCCCTGTATGGCGGGTGAACAGCGTACCATTTAGAGATGTGACATGATCTGCAAACCTTCAGATTATCCTTGTAACCGCACCATAACACTGATATACATTGACGTGAGGTCGTTTCAATGCATTTTACGGGTCCCGGGTGGATCCAGAGATTGCTGGCATGTTCCGCGGGGGCGAGGTGAGATACAGTCCGTCGACTACTCTTCATCCACCATTGGTGACAGCGCAGCGATGAGCAGCAACCCAAAAGGGAGTCCCCTAACGAAGTGAAGAGGCAAATGGGCAGGCCACATTGATGGGCTGTGCTGCATGACGCATTCTCGTTTATCTGTTGTGAACATACACAATGTGCGCATTCTAACGTAAGATCACGGGGAACACATTATTTGAGGCAATGTCGAGTTTCTGCTTGCCTAGCCTACCAGCTGCTCAGAAATGAATGAAAGAATCTCCTTTTTTCTGTAAGTGATAGAGCATCGGACGTGATATGCGGAATGGGGGTTTCGAATACCGCGGACAGAAAAAATCATTTGGCGTACTCAGTTTTGCAGCTTTTTTTAATGAAATAGAAAAACGAAAGAGTTGTCATTGTTGCTTAGTGATGGTTACCTCTTTACACTTGATTGTTACAAATAAAGATAAAAACTGCACTGTTTATGCTTTCCTTGGGCTGCTTGTTTCGATTTATTTGGTTGCCTCTAACAAAGAAGTGAGATATGAAAACAATTGCCCTTTTGTTCTTTCGAAGCGAGAAGCTCGCCGTATGGCAGAATTATCAGCCTATAATAACACACGAGGTTTTATTAGTAATCAGCCAGCTCGAGCCATAGTCGCGTGTCATTTTCAGGTGAAAATATTCCACACATCACCTTGCTCAATAGCGGCGCTGGCTAACACTTCTCGAAGGGTTGTCGTGGTGCCCTGTATACCCATTAGGTCAATACATTGAGGTAAATTGCGCCCCCCTCTCCTAAGTGACCAGGAAGGCAAACCACCCCTTTGCCACTCACCCCTCAGTGTGCACGCCTATGAACATACCCATACCACAATGCTGCGACTATCTGACTTGCGCATGCTACAACATTCCCCTATACCCTCCTTTAACGTGACCTGCTAAGGCAGCATTGTAAAAAGTGATCATCTGCCCAAATGCTGCAGAAAGATTAATAAATGAAATATCGCCAATGCTCGGCAATATGCAGACACAGCTTACGAAAGCAGTCACCAGAAAAAAAAAATCTACTTGCCCATATCACTTTAGAGCGCCAGGCATCGAGATTCAGTAATCGTATGAAGAAAGTTCAAGGAGGTTCGTGAAGCAAAGGCTGAGCGAAGTATGCAGAAGACCGACGAAGTTGTCCGTTGGGTGCACCAGACGCACAGGTCGGCATGCTAGAAGGGAAAGGAGCTATCCGTTAATCGGGAGGCACCTGTTTCCCCAATGTACACAAGTTTTCCGATGGACAACAGTATCTAGTTTTGACACCAAGTTTAATATACCACCACGTGACATTGAGATCAATAATAGACGCTGTTACACATTGTAAGGGAGGAAGTTTGCAGTTATATTGAGTACATAACGGACCGAATACGATTCAAACGCAGATGCGATTGAAACATCAATATTTGGCCTATTATAAAATTGTAAGCAATGTTGTTTGGCAGTGCAATAGATTGCCAAAACTCAGCCAAGAGGAAGAAGTAATCGCTTACTAAAATGAAATCGTTCAGCCAACTTCATTTTTTTTGCTTTATGTAAAGGAACAGGATCTCCAGTAATGTTTTCAGCGTTACAGTTAACAGACTCACAGGGACAAACGTGATGTATCGTAATCAACGGCTTTTCTAAGCTTTTCCTTCGTTTCAACGGAAACAAAACATGCAATTGTGGTATTCACAATTGCTCGAGATAACCTTGTTATATCGCTTTGAATACAGCTGCTCAAGGCAGTGGTGAGTAACGCAAGCAGTCACACCGAAATTACGCGAGCATGACGGGAACTGACGACAGCGGAAACGCTATTTTCCGTAACCTAGCCCTGAATTTCAGCTGCGATTTCGTGAGAACTTAATCATGGCATGAAGCCACTTTAGCATAGCGACTGGAGAAGTAGATTGCTCGAAATAACCACGCCATGTCGAGACAAATCCGATCTCGAAAGATAACCTTGACTCCGTCCTAGGTATTGGGAGTCGCAGTGACGACACGGCCCGAATTGGCGTCTGGAAACTACAGTGCGCGATACTCAACCCTAAAATGTCCTGTTCGAAACAACGAGTAGTCCACATAGGCTTACGCAGTCATCTCGAATATTCGAGCAAATGTCCATGAGAACGCAGAGGGCACTTGCAGGTAGATTAAACGCTGCCTTCTGGTGAAAGGCGTCTTCAATAACAAACAAGGGCTGGATGGCTTACAAGTTCCCGTGGGAGTGTCTCTTGCGTGTGCCAGCTGCGAAGATTGGCAAACTGGAAGGAAAGTTAGCCAACTTATCGTTGATTGATCAACCTACACTGAAGACCTAATGCAACAAACTGATATAACGAAGTAAATGAATAGTCTAGCAATACTCTTATAGTTACACCTTTACAAGAACTCTTCGGGTATAAAAACTTATTGTGATGCAAGATGCTGCTTTGTTTATTGAGGTTTGAGTGTACAATCCTCCTCGGTGTAAGAAACTTCGATATTTCTTGTTGCATAATGACTGCCATGTGCAACTTCCAGATAACTGCACGATTTCGTTGAGAATTTTGACACTGAAGAATGTGGAGTGATGCAAGTGCTCACATAAAATTTAACCAATGTCGCACAAGCTGTGCACTAAAAACGAATGCGTGCATTGCTTAGCCCTACATTGTCGAATTTGAATTCTTGGGTACTACTCTTGTAAAAGTATAACAAAACAGTTTGCTAAGAATTATGGAAAGTCAGGACGCACACAGAGGCTTGAGGGATGGAGACGGAGGCTGATTGACTTGTTGATTGGTGCGTAGTCTTTGACAAACGCATATATTTTTGTCACATAAACGCTTGAAATAACGGAAGCTTATTGCATGAAGAGATGTGCAAATACATAGGTGAGCCACTCAAACAAATAATCAAATAACTCATTTTTGGGTGCTCTTGTACTTTCTGCAACATAAAGTAGGTATTATTTTTTTCCCTCTTTTTAGTGACTGTTTGCGAGTTTTAGCAACATCTTGCATGCATGCTCGGTTAATCTGCCTGTTTACGTTTCACGAATTAACAAACTTGAGCAATCTCCTTGTTTGCCTTCCCTTGCATATATATTTACTCAATGAGAATTTACTTCCGCAAGCCGCCGTAGACAGAAAAGACAGTGGTGGAGCGATGTTAACGCCCCGCCAGGCAGAAACACTGTCTCCTGGAGATTGTCTACTGCGAACGTCTTCAGTGGAGAAATGGCTGGACGAAATACACGGAGCTCTGGGATCGTCCATTGCATGCACCAGATGAAGAGCTGCAATGAAAAGCTGGCGAGACTTCACGCACTTGTTTTATCGTTATTCACAGCGTACTCAAGGCGGTTATAGGCTGCCGATAACCTCTTTCGGTACATAGCACTCATTTACAGACTGTGCACTGTTCGCAGAGAAACAACTGAAAACTTTCATCTAAACGTGAAGTAAGTATTTTTGGCGCCTAAAGTTACTTTATAGCAGTTATGTTTAGGGTAGTTTGCTGCATATACGAATGATTTAATCAAGGCAACACATTGTGAAACAAAACATTCGATAAGAGTGTTTTGGCAGGAATCATTTTTTTAGTTTTTTTTCGAAATGCTCATTGCCACGAAGCTATTCTATATAATTTGGCTAATTGTGTTTTTCAGTCTACAAAAATATAAGTACTGAACGTTAAATAATTATATTACTTACATTGTAATTGTAATTATTTGCTGTAAACTAAGATAGCTTTAACTCCTGTATTTTCTTTATGTTTAGACATTAGAAACTTATTAAAAAGTAAATTTTATGCATTCATAAACAGTCAATAATGTGCCTTGCAATGACGTAACCAAATGGTGCGCTTTGTACATTGTCACTTAAGGAACACTGGAAGCCTGGAATAACAGGTTAAGTTACTATGCAAACTCATGTTTAGCAGTACTAGGAAACTATGGCCAATGGCAATATTATCAACGTGCCCAGCTGTTTCCAGCATAGCGTGGGCTCACCTGAAAAACTAGCGCAGCTAGGGAAGCTCGCAGCATCGGCGGCTGCTTCAGTGAACCTTCACGGATCACTGGCGGTGCCTCTCCTTGTCAGTGGTTCCCAGCTTGGCAGTCTTGGTGTTGTCACCCCTTTGTAAAGCTGCATCGAGATGTCTCGTCATTATGAAGTGGAAATATTTAACACATACAAGGTTCCATTTTTCAAAAGCAAGGCAAGATGACGCGCATGCATGTATGACTGAGCCCTTTACTCGATGAAGTCGAGTTCGCAGTGCACCCGTAAGACTACGTCAACCCAAATTTCTGGACTTATTGCTTGTTTAAGAAGTCTGCCCCTAAGAGCAATAATATTTATTCTACCCAATGACACATAGCTACATGTGTACCCTCTGCAGCCTACCAGACACCCTGGCACACTTGCTCCTGGAATGCCAGTGCCATGCAAATCACGACGTGCAACTGGAGCGGGACCAAGCCCAAAGAAGAAACGACGACCACCTAATGGAAACGTGGGAAGCCAAGCTCGTCCTCGAGGACCTGGAAGACCAGTGACAACTCGTCGCCAGGGCCAAGAGGGCAGTCGAAGACAAACCCTCCCACCTTAGGGTGACACTGGGCCTCGCTCGGAACACTTTTCTAGATAAGTGTTTATTTCTCTCTCTCTCAAAAATGTACAGGTTCGTTTTGTGTGTAAAGTCAAGTAGAGAACGGTGGTACTTTGCTTCCAGCAAAATGCAGGTACTGTTTTAGTTCTATTGCTCTGATCGGCACAACGGCGTAGTTGCCACGTCATTGGCTGTGAACGCAGTGAAAGCCACCACGTTTCAGCACAGTCAAGTCAGACTGTACGAAGCTTTAAAACCTGTTTTCTGTTGCCTAAAGGGGTCTTGACACTGGGGTGTGGGGTTTTCAGCAAAGCAAATTAAAGTAGAAGATCTCTTGTACCTGTACGCATATGAATATCGGGTTGTAGAAGGATGCATCAGTGCAAAAGGAATCCTGGAGTTGCCGGCCATTAACCCCTATATTTGAGCGTCAGCAACCACCACTTCGTCATGGCGTGGGTGATGTCATGTGCTGGATGAAGCGCCGGGAGCCATCGTCTTCTATCGAAGTTGCAGCAGCTGCGAATTTTTTACTTTTTCTTCCAAGCTGAGATGTGGAATTGCTCGATGGGATGTGCGGCTGGTTGCAGAAGAAAAGCCGCCAGGCGTGCGCAGAACGCGCAGCACAGTCGCAGTGAAAACTGAAGGGACGGTGTTTAGAGCCCTTCCTATACACGCTCTGTAACTGCTACAAGCACAATTGCTGGGTACCCACTACGTCATAAATAGTAAATTTTGGTGTGGTAGGCGGGTATTCTCTATGCTATCCTTCGTTATTTTTTTGAAAACCGTGATATCTGCTATACACTTGCAAGGAATTTCGTTCCTATTTTTTATGCAATGGCTGACGATGAAGAACTGTACCTGAAGTGGGTATGTGCCACAGTTAATATACGTGATCAAGAACAAGGTTTTGTAATGTGTTGGAGCTTTCGACTACCAGCTCGTTATGCATTCGCATTGTGTGATGCCTGGTTGTTCCTTTGCTAATCTAAGACGCTTCATGCTAACAGAATTCCTTTCCAAACATCGAGCCGGCTCAAGGCAAGTTTCCAATGGAGTTTCAAGCACCGGCGTGGCTCTGTAGCAGAGTACTCGTCTGACACGCAGGGAACCTAACTTCCAATCCCGCTGTGTCTAGAGGGTTTTTACTTACCCTATTTTGTGTGATAGTGGTTACGGACACCGGTGGTGGTGGACAGCTACAGCGCCGCGAACGACTCTTGTTGTGATCCTATAACAGCCTTCGCTGTTATAGGTTCGCAACAAGAGTTCGCCGTAACTGATCAAAATGTAGACGCTCGCAAAGACGCCACAGCTCATGAGTGCCTGACTACACTTGCGTTTATGAAACTTCAGTTATCAAGTACGCGTTCGAGAAAATAGAAATTTCGCCAGCTTGTTTATGAAGCTACAAAACAAACCACACAGCATGGACTGTAAAGAAAAATTGGGTGCCATGGCCAGTAGAAGGTTTCTTTACAGACTTGTGCGAATAGTAAATTTAAGGGTTGAAGCCTATTCGAATAGTATGTATCACATCTTAAAGAAGAGTCTATTTGTCAAGACCGAACTAACCTGCAAGTAATTTTAAAACTGAAACAAAGCTTGTGAAAATGTCTTTTTGGTTCGAAGAAAAAAGCAACATTGAATGGCAGCAGAATTTGATTTTTGGTAGAATGCAAGTGATAACCTGCAAAGTATGTCACATTTTAAAATGTACTATACTTTGAGCTTATGAGCCTGCATAACATGTTTTAAAACACAAAGGAAGAATGAATGTGAGGGCAATATTTTCATTTAACCTTAATGTCAGGCTCTACGGCATGCGTACCTCCCCCCGCCCCTTTTTTTTGTAAAGGTGTAATCATGGTATAGGTGGTATAGGTGAAATCATGGTATCACAGTGGCGGCAGCAGCGTTGAACAACTATGGCGACGCGCTTGACCTGGGTTCTAATCTCATAACTCGTAGCTGCAAAAGCTCATAGCTGCAAAATTTGAAGAGTCATACTCTAGAAACAGTTCGAGAGTATATGTCTACTCGTGCAAAAGAAGGTAACAGAGGATGGGCTGCTGAGTACAAGGAAGACTCTGTCGAACCATCACCGACATAGTCCCTCTGCCACTTAACATTGGGCAAAACATATGGGACACAAAGTGAGAGTATAACGAGAAACTCGTTCTGTTATATTCCAGAAAAAATGCGATACAACAGAACGACAGATGCATTCAAGCAAGAATTCGTGCGAATTTTAACAGGGATAATATAAATCGTATATAGCAAACACTACAGGTCGTATTTGCAAACCACTATTTTACTTATCAAATGTTCTTTAAGTTTATGTATACTGTTCTACGTTTGTTATAAGGGCAACAAAAGGGTAACAGGATAAAAGATAACTGCAAGATTGATTGGTGAATTTGTTTATCAAATGCACTAGTACCAAAACTGATAAGAAAATCGCAAGATGATAAGGTTGACTTCAGCATACGAGACTAAATGAAAGAAATAGACCTGTACAAATAATGCCATCAGGAGGACATAACCAGTGCAACGAACACCAAGAGCAGCAACTTTATGTGGAGCGACGGCGATAGATTTTCAAGCATGAAACTGTTCAAGCATGGAACTGTTTGCGGGAAAAAGGCGAACATGAAATTGCTCAGCGAGCGCTTAGCCCTGCATTAGACATAACATAAGCTAAAAAAAAATTACCAATTAAGCTTGTCTCACGCTTCCGGAAGTTCCGAAACCTTCTACTGCTGTCTGTAGGAAGAAAAAATTGACTGCAAGCCGTTGTATTCTAAAGCCCTCTACACAACCCCTAGCAACATGGCAGAGGTGTTGCAGTCTGGAGGTAAAAATTACCAACAATACTGCCTAACTTAATATTCTTTACGAAACTTTACGCACATTTTGATTTCACAAGTCCTTTTAACAAGTGTGGCAAAGAACCTTTGCCTCTACATAGAGAATGGCTTTGACGGCCAAAGTGAAAATGCTATCGCCTATTGTAGTTTCGTGAAGCACTTGGTATTCTCGCCCTTTCACCATCCTGCCGCCATCCAATTTTGTAATCACCATGTTCATTTTGTTGATCACGAAAGACTAATAATGCTGACACTCGATGCAAGAACGAACCTCGAGCGGTACTCCAATTTCAACATTTCAAGAAACTTGGAACGGACGCAAACTACGAAGAGACGCACGGACTACTGAAGTTACATCTAGATTTTATTCTCTAGCCACACCAATATGTGCGCATATTTCACAGGAGAAAGGAAGAAACAGCAGAAAAGCTATTCAAAAATGCAGTCAAGAAAAACAGCGACCAATCATTGATATCGCGTGTTATGCGATAAAATTATGTTTTCTTGGCTAGAAAGAGCAAGCGAAGCTACATTGATGTACTTTTTATAACGTTTCAAAAATTCTTGGGCTATGATTCCGCGCACTGTCCTATTTTTGTTTTTTGCGAGCACACATGTGTGATTGAAAAAAAAAGGCCGGCACCCACAACCCTGACAATGCCTTAATACCTACCGATAACCTTACTTACATTGCACCTGTGTCCCTAAAGATGTTCATTAAAGAACCTAATAATATCCCCAATAATTTTATTCGTATTATTGTCAGTTCTCAATATTGTCTAACGAAGAGAACGTGCCCTTGATTTTACCCTTCTTTCATTCATTCATAGCAGGCCTCTCGTTCTGGCGGATTTAATGCCTTCAGGTGGTATGCGAGAAATGAAAGGTCAGCTGCCAGCCCGTAATATGGTCGTGTGCTACGTGACGCCAACGGGCAAATAATGAGTGTTCCACATTCACATCAATGACAACAGGTGGTACTGACAAGCTCTGATGTTTCAATGCACATACCCCATAAAGTGGGCGGGAAGGATAGCCGCCGTGGTTGCTCAGAGCATCGGACGAATTATTCGAAGTTCGCAGGTTCAGTCCCTGAACATGGAAAGTTATCTTTTCGTACACTTCTTTATCTACACAACTAGGTTACATTTACTTCTAATAACATTCCTTATACTTGGCATAAATGTCTGTCAATTACGATTGATATTCTGTCAAACAAGGTTTTTAACAAATTAACGAAGAGATTTGTTTTTTCGCAAAACTTGCGATACCGATGATTGCTTGATGTTCTTTTGACTGATTTTATGTAGCTCGTCTTCTGTCTTGTAACACGCGCATATATGTTGCTGTGGCAGAAAAATAAACAGTTGCAAACTCAGAGCCATCGCTACTCTATGTGCGTCCTCGTTCCATGCGCTGTGAAATGTTGAATTCATGCTACATCAATTAGCCCAATGCTAAGCCTTAGTGCACTCGAACACTATGAAAGCATTCCTGTTTAGTAACAGCCCTATTTATTTGTCTACAAGTATCTAGCCAGGAAAGAACTAACGCCAAACTTGGGCGGGATTAAGTCAATCAAGTGTATTTACTGAGATTAGAAGCAAGTAGCGCTAGACAAGACAAAACTGCAGGCAGTCGGTGCCCTGTCGGTTGATCGGTCACTTCTATACTGCCTGTTTCCGTAATGATTAGCCGACAGCCCAGGATCATGAGCTCAGGTGTTTACCGAGTTCCTAATGTTTAGATATTCTAAACGTGCCGTTTATGTGGGAACACATGAGTTCAAAACAAAATATGTTCACCAAATAACAAAATATGTTCACCACTATAACAAAACATGTTCACTTGCCATTGCTGCAATTATACCACAACACCCGCGCCTTAGCTCATATCAGCGCAACACCGCACATGTCAATTGTGTATGCAGTCATATTCCGGCATGCCTTTGGTAACCATTTCTGAAAACCATGACAGACAATAAATCAGCTAGAAGCAGTTTTTTGGTAGTGTTCGAAACAACTTGTGGATATATCAGAAAGTGCTTACACGAGCAATTTCTTTGAGGATACTCACCAGGCGATCTTCTGCCAAAGTGGCACATGGTGTGTTGTGAAGGCAGAACTCCTGTGGAGTAGTCAATGAGCTTTTTAATCCTTCGAGTCTGAACGTACACACTCAGACGCAAGTGGTTTTTTGCCGGCTCAATGGTCTAGTGGTCAAGAAAGCATGATAAAGGAACACGAGCGGAGCTCTAGGTGGTATGTATTATGTTAAAAGACTACGGACACAAACGCTGACCTAAGAGGAGTCAAAACACCGATGCCGATGGCAATACTGCACTACGAGAAACTTTGCTGCATTTTACTTTACCGATTCCTTATTTGCTGCGTAAGACTGCAGCTAACCACGCCAGTGAAGGCACGGCTTTATTCGATGGCTCCACAAGGGAGCCACATTCTAACTAGAATGGAACAGTTATGGCTTGCTTGCTCTGAATGCATGCAACCGGAAACAACTCGAACACCTATCTTGAATATATGATTTATGTAAAAAGGAATTATGACAAACTGCCTAGTATTTAAATACTTATTAGGATTAATCACTAGTCCTCTATAGACAAAGCCAATGTCTTTCCTGAAATGCAATATCCAATGCCTTCAAAATTGTAAGATAATTTTCCATTTCCAGGCAGTTGGCCACAATTTGAGCGGGAATAGTGTTGAATAAAAACTCTTCAGAAAGAAAAAAAGGAATAGGACCCTAAAGCTTCCTTTTTGTTAGTCACAACAATAGAACTATCTCACAAGAGACATGGAAAGCATAGGTGATGGTATTTATACTAGCTATGATGTAAATGTGGAAAAAGTGAACAAAAGGTACTTGCATCTGGCAGGGACCAAACCCGCAGCCTCCAAATAATGCGTTCGATGTTCTACGAAACGAGATACAGCAGAAAGCATCCTCTCGTCCACTTTCTGGAATAGATATATGCATACAAATCTGGGAGCGTTAGCCAGCGTCACTGATAGCTACGACGCAGCTGTGGAAAACTTGCTACCTGCTGGCATCACGAAGTAGGCGTGATGTTTACGAACTGGCAGCTGACCCGCAATGCCTCGTATACGAGCATAAGGCATCCAGTCTACCAAAACGAGACTGTTGCTACGAATGAAAGTAGTTATTTATGGATTCGTTTTTTCTGTGGTAAGTGCAATAATGAACTAGAGCAAATTAATTAGACTCGCACTAACAGTGACACGTAACAGCCATGAATTTAGAGGAGGAGACATTTCAGACCCCGGTTCTGAGATTGCTGTTAGCGTATATGTGCACATCACAGTAGAAAATCACATGCCAAAATATGAAAAGAACCCGTTAAATGTAGACATTGCGCAATAATATACTGTTTACGGCATAATTGACTACGGCCACCAGTATGTTACCTCGACTGTGCACCTACGTGAGTAAACTGACTGACAGTTAGGAATGGTCATTTTTGAAGTACTGCAAGAGACAAGCATAAAGAAAAGAGGAAAATTGACGTATTTTGGAAAGTACTACGCGTGCTTCAGTGATAAACTATAGCTACCACGGGGCGCACGTGGATGCAAGGCAACGAGCGGCACCCAGAAACCGAAATGCTGTCAACAAAATAAACGTGCCCAACATGGCTGCGGCAGACGAAAAGCCCAAGTTTCCGACTGCGAGCTTATCAACGCAACGAGTAAGACGTCAAGTCACTATACGGTGCATGGTCAGCACCTCGAAGCCTTCCGACGAGACAGCATTTGAGAGAACGATGGATCCACTTGAAGCTTGAAGCAAGGCGGACCTTCACGCACTGCTGTACTCACGGAAATACAAGAGTAATGCTTACTCGATGCGATGCCGGTAGCACGTCCACCTTGATGACTCCGTCGGTGATAATGCGGAATATACGCAGGAGTAGCACGTGGCGTGTCAGTACGCACGTACTACGTCAGCGCTACTGGAATTAAAGCAAAACTTAGTAGTTAAAAAAGCAAGCGTAAAAACTGAATGCGCGCGTCTCACGAATAATGATTGAGCACAAAGTCATGGCTGGTCCATTTGCACTAATACAGCAGCCTAGTGTCAGCGGAAAAATAAAGGAGGCAAGTGGTCAATATGTGCAATTGAATCACGTAAACCGTGGAAAAAATCCGAGCTAGAATGGGCCAGTTAATGAACGCGACTAAACTTTAAACAGCGGAAGGCCGCATTGCGACCCCCGAAAACCACATCACGTACCAGCAACAATACTGGCACGAAATGATGGCTGCTAGTGAGCCACGGGCATTCCGGGTCGGGTCTACTTCCCATTGACACAGCCCTAACTAAGCTACTTAAGCTAACCGCGAGAGCCTGCTCTGTGCTTCAGGGAGTTAGACCTGTGGTGGCACTATTAAAAAAAAAACCCACTCGCTAAGGTTTCGCACCACCTTAAACTTCAGTTGAACAGTGAATCTATAGCAAGTGATGTTCGGTGAACGCGTTGCCGGCTTGTCACGATAGGGGGATCACCAATTTGATGCCGAAGACGAAGCTCGCAGTGGTCCTGCAACATCAGTTGACGTTGTTGGTAGTGCGAAGCTCCATAAGTTCTGGTACGGTTCACTGGTAAAGTCCACAGACACACACACGCAAAAACAAAAAGGGTTGAAACGCCTTTCGTACGTATTACGACTATCGCACGCGCCGTGCCTGAAGCAAGCCATTCCACATGGCGCCGGCGAACTGTTCTTTTATAGAATACGCAGCGCGACCGGCAGCGAATGAAAAACGAAGGTGGTTAGCCCACGTGAAACATTTTTTAATGGTGATTCTATGATATTTGCGCATGCGCTGTAGCAGCCACATGTTGTGGTGCCATCATGTCGTGGGATCATTCTTTGCCGTCTTATCGGCGAGATCTCTGCGGAGGAAAAAAATCAAAGGAAAGATGTACAAAGTACATCGCAGAATATGAACAGCACGGCGCATGATCTTCGTTCTCAAACAGGGACGGAAGTGCCTAAACAGCAGAGTTGAAGCTTATCGGTCGCCTTATCGCGCACACCCTGCGCTCTTGAAATTCAACACAATAAATGGCATGGCTTGCAAATATGTGAGGAACGTGATCAAATAATGAAGCTAGTTGTATTTGTAGTCATTGCTTCAACCTTCGTCGTGCCGCCATTCTTCTTTTTTTATTTGTTGCAACATGAAACCATGTGTACGTTCAGTTTCTTTTACTCATACCTCAAATCCGCTGTTTTGGCACATGGCTACTGCGTTCTGCTGATGTTCCGAAGAACGTGGATTTGATGCCGGCCGTGACGGTTGCGTTTAGATGCCTGAGCGCGTTAAACACTAAATTGGCGGAGCAGTAAGTACGGCGTGCCTCACAATTATATGGGCGTTTCGGCTCGTGAAATGAAAGATATAAATATTGTAATGTAGATGTAGTGGAGCTCAGGGTTGCGTGTGTGGCTTAGTAGAAGGAAGAGAAGAAGGAAGGGGGTAAAGAACAGCTGGCCTGCAGCAAAAGCGTTGTCTCCGAGTTTCAATCTTTGCTATATATATATATATATATATATATATATATATATATATATATATATATATATATATATATATATATATATTTATATATATAGAGGGAGAGAGAGAGAGAAACGAGTGTATTTGCAATATTTACAGGTAGGTGTTACACCCCAGCGCTGGTAGCATCTCGCGCTTAAAGTCCGCTTCCTCTTCATCGATTCGTCTACGACGGCGGAGCCATGCCCACTGCCTCGTAACATCACCCCCGGTGGACGAAGTGCCGTCACGGCGCCGCTAAGTCAATCAGGACTGGCAGTGGTTTTAGTCGCGACACATGAACATCAGTAGGTGGTGCGGCAGAAGGTGAGTTGGGTTGAACGGGAGCGATGAGGTAGTTGACGTCAGTGACTTTGCGGAGAACTTTGTAGGGCCCGGTGTATCGTGGAAGGAGCTTCTCGCACAAGCCTTCACGTCGATGCGGCGTCCAAAGTAGGACGAGAGAGTCAGCAGGGTAGTCAACGTCGCGGTGCCAGTCATCGTAGCGGACTTTTTGTGAGGCCTGAGAAGCAGTGAGCCTAGTGTGCGCGATTTGGTGAGCGACGCGGGCTCGAGAAGCAACGTCCATAGCATACACCATTGGTTCGCTAGTATCAGAAAGAAGGAGTGTGTCGAATGGCAACGCAGGGTTGCGGCCGTACAGAAGAAAGAACGGAGAAGAGCCGGCGGTGTCATGCCTTGACGAATTGTATATGCAAACGTACCGTATGGGAGCGTTGTGTCACAGTCCTGGTGATCAGCAGAGACGTACATGGACAACATGTCTGTAAGAGTTTGGTTGAGGCGCTCTGTGAGACCGTTGGTCTGGGGATGGTAGGCAGTAGTAAGGTGATGTTCGGTAGAGCAGCTACGGAGGATTTTGTCGATAACTTTTGCGAGGAAGCAGCGGCCACGATCCGTCAGAAGCTGGCGCGGAGCCCCATGCCACAAAATGACGTCATTCAGTAGAAAGTCTGTGACGTCTGTAGCACAGCTACTTGGCAAGGCACGAGTTATAGCGTATCTGGTCGCATAGTCAGTTGCGACAACGATCGATTTGTTGCCTGACACGGACGTTGGGAAAGGTCCGAGCAAGTTGAGGCCGACACGGAAGAATGGTTCCGGGGGAATGTCGATAGGTTGGAGCAGGCCAGCCGTACGGAGAGCAGGACGTTTGCGACGCTGGCAGCGCTCGCAAGTAGCGACATAGCGGCGCACAAATTTATACAGGCCAGGCCTAAAGAACCGTTGCCGCACGCGGCGATAGGTGCGTGGAAAACCGAGCGTCATGCAGATGTAAAAGAATGGTGGCGCGCAGGTGTCGGAGAATAACTAACGAAAATTCCAGGCCATCAGGCTTCATGTTGCGGCAATACAGAATTTCGTTGCGGAGGACATATTGACGGAGCGAAGGGTCGCACTGTCCTGAAGATACTCGCTCAATGACCGTCTTGGGGATTGCGTCCCGGCGCTGCTCTGTGCCGATGTCACGCAAATGAGATATGGTGAGCACAGAAGAATTGCTCTCATGAACAACGAGGCTAGCAGGGTCCACCGGATAACGCGAAAGACAATCAGCATCTTGGTGCAACCTACCAGACTTATAATATACGTAGAAGTTATACTCCTGAAGACGTAGAGCCCAGGACCAAGGCGACCAGTTGGGTCCTTGAGCGACGACAACCAATACAGAGTGTGGTGGTCCGTAACAACTGAAAACTCCCGGCCATACAAGTAGGGGCGAAATTTCGCTACAGCCCAGATCAACGCAAGACACTCGCACTTCGTTATCAAAAATTTTTGCTCAGATGCGGAGAGAAGGCGGCTGGCGTACGCAATAACACGCGTTTGGCCTCCTGGTGTTGAGCGAGGACGGCGCCGATGCCGTGAGCACCGGCGCCTGTGCGAACTTCAGTCGTCGCGGATGGGTCGAAGTGAGCCAGTATTGATGGTGAAGTGAGCAGGTCGATCAGCGAGGAAAACGCAGCTGCTTGGTCTTGGCCCCACGAGAAGGGCGCGTTTTTTTTGGCGAAGATCAGTTAGTGGTCGTGCAATTGTAGCAAAGTTGCGTATAAAATGTCGGAATTACGAGCATAAGCACACAAAACAACCAGCATCTTTGGTAGTACAAGGCAGAGGAAAGTCCTTGACAGCGCCAATCTTTTCGGGGTCCGTTTGGACGCCAGCAGCACTTACACAATGACCAAGGACCGCGATTTTTCGTCCGCCAAAATTGCACTTTTTCAAGTTCAGTTGGAGTCACACTCGACAAAAAACAGCTAGAATGGTCGACAACCGAGTTGGGTGGCTTTCAAATGTTGGGGAAAAACAATCACATCACCAAAGTGGCAAAGGCAGATGGACCATTTATAACCACGAAGGAGAGAGTCCATCATGCGTTTGAACGTTGCCGGGGCGCTGCATAGACAAATGGCATAACCTTGAACTGATAAAGGCCGTCCAGTGTGACAAAGGAGCTTTTTTTCTCGGACTAAGTCATCGACAGAAATTCGCCAATAGCCTGAACGCAGATCTATAGATGAGAAGTATCGCGCGCCATGAAGGCAGTCAAGGGCGTCGCCAATTCGTGGCAGCGGATATATGTCGTTGCGTGTTATCTTGTTCAAGGCACGGTAGTCAACACAAAATTTTCAACTGCCATCCTTTTTTTTACAACAGGTGACACCCATGGACTTGAAGAGGCCTTTATGACTTCTTTGAAGAGCATCTTTTCGACTTATCGTTGTATGACCTGGCGTTCCGACTGGGAAACATAATATGGTCACCGTCTAACAGGACTAGCCTCGCCGGTATGTATTTGATGACGCAGGACGGACGTTTGACCCAAAGGGCGGTCATCGATGTAAAAATTATCTCGGTAGGTGGTCAGAGCGTAGTGGAGTTGCGCAGTCTGGCAGGGCAGAAGATCAGGGGCAATCATCATCGTGATTTCGTCGGTAGGTGCGTTTGCTCGGCAGGCGGCAATAGGGGATTAGCAGGGTCTAATGTCACGATGTTACATTCATCAAGTGGGGAAACACGGCTTTACAAAATGCCTAGCAGGAGAACTTTGGTCGAACTTCTGAAGTTGAGGAGCGGAAGCTGAACGTAGTTATCCATGATAGTCACGATGGTATGCGGCACAGCAACACTTCGGGCCAAAAGCACATCCACTGATGGAGACAATATGTAGTCACCGTCCGGAAGAGCTGGTGATACCGTTAAGGCCACAAACGTGGTGGCTTGCGGTGACGGCCGAACATAATAAACAGCGCACAAGCGGTGTGACGGTGAGGACGGCACAGCCCCAAGTCGAGGCAGTTCAAGTTAGAGAGCGCCGGTTGCACAGTCGATGAGAGCGGCATGAGTGGACAAGAAATCCAATCGAAGAATCAGGTCATTGGGGCACTGCTCAATAACCGCAAAGAGAACAGATATGGGGTGATCGGCGATTGTGATGCGTGCTGTGCACATTCCTGTGATGGCAGGGCTTCTTCGTCGGCAACACGAATAATGCCAGGAGCAGCCGGTGTGAGAACTTTCTTCAGGTGGCAATGAAGTCGGGCACACATCACAGAAATATGCACCCCAGTGTCGATAAGTGCAGAAACAGTCAGGCCGTCAACGTCGACGTCGATCAAATTTCTTCGTGCCGGCAGTACAAGGAGAGGATTTGAGGTCGGTATGGAGAATGCAGCTTCACCTCTAAGAGCTGGACCGCTTAGTTTCCCTGATGAGAATTGAGCGGGGAGGTCGGGCGTTGTCGTAGAGGAGAAGAGGATGACGGGCGACGTCTAGACGGCGAACGAGACTGATGACGTCGAGGCGACGGTGAGCGGCTGTGCTGCGTATCAGGGGCATCGGAGGCGTTGCAATCGAAGGGTGGAAGGCAGCGGTAGTTGTCGGGGATCGGCGCAGGAGGCTGGAAAAGGCGGTAGCTGTCGGCGCGGCGAGCAGTATTATACTGTGTTCGGGACGAAGACCAATTGTTGTGGCAATACCGTGCGACGTGCCCTAGGCGGCGGCAGCTAAAGCATATAGGCCGATCTTCCACAGTTCTCCATTCGGCCGGATCGTGAGAGCATAAGACCGTTCCTGGGGCGGTGACCGGGGGCGAGGCGGCGACCTTGAACGGAAGCCTATTGGTCGAGACTGAGCAACGGCGCAGACATCGAAGCCCAAATTGATGAGTTCTTCCCACACAATCGACTGTACCAAGCAAACCTGAGGTACTTGTGAATCGGCGTGGCCGTTGGTGGGAAGAGCAAGCGGGATTGCTTTGATTTCCTGCCAGATGATTCGCGTTATTTCAGACGCCGGTGAAGACTGCTGACGAGAGGTCAGTCCATCTTCGCAGGAAGACGTCGCTGCGGTGATCGGCAGTCCAGCGAATGATCTTGAAATATGCCCGCTTTTGGCCAGTTCAAAACGCCGGCATTCCTGCAAAATTTTCTCGATGGTCGCACACTTCCGGCACATTAGAAGGTTGAACGCATCGTCCGCTATCCCCTTGAGGACGTGGCCAACCTTATCAGACTCCGACATGTCGTCGACTTTACGACATAGAGCCAACACGTCCTGCATATACGAGATATACGGCTCTGTGGACGTCTGAGCATGTATAGATAACTCCTTCTTTGCAACCGCCTTTCGACCGATGGGCTTCACAAATAAGTCACGAAGCTTCTCCTTGAATGTGTCCCAATTGCCAATTTCCTCCTCATGGTTCTCGTACCAGACTTTGGCCGTGCCTTTTAGGTAAAACAGCACGTTGGCAAGCATGAGAGTCGGGTCATACCGGTTGAGCGCACTGGTACGCTCGTAGACAGCTATCCAGTCGTCAACATCAACATAGTCTGTACCGCAGAACGTTCCTGGATGCTTCGGATGCGTCAGCATGTGCGTGGGTGGCCGGTGGAGGCGTTGCGGTGAATATATATATATATATATATATATATATATATATATATATATATATATATATATATATATATATATATATATATATATATATATATATATATATATAAGGGTTCCAAAAAGGTGTTACGCATTGCCGGTACTCTGAAGGCTGAGGAAAACACAAAGGTGAGTCGAAAGCAGTTGCGTAAAATGCCTGCTACACCGGCAATGTAACTGTGTAAGTCACCAGTGGTTCCAAGGTGCGATCATTTCAAAGTGCTGCTGGCATCAGTGAACCATCAACTATAATTTGTACTGCAAGGCATTTTGGTGGCTTGTTCGTTTAGAAATTGTTCTAGCGTGAGTGTGACACATGCGGGGTTTGCGCAATACCAGAAGACATGCTGCGTACATGTTAGCTTCTCCTTTGTAAAGCTGTAAACGTGGCGAAGCACGCTTTACAAAAAAAAAAACTGTGGTATCAGAACATTTTTTTTTCACTCTGGTGGTTTATAGGTAGGTGACAGACAGCATCATTATGATTAAGCGGAACTTACATGCTTTTTGAAAGAGTAGTTTTTCAAGTTCACAAGATGGAAACAGAAAACTGTCACGTATATATATATATATATATATATATATATATATATATATATATATATATATATATATATATATATATATATATATATATATATATATATATATATATATATATATATCTAAAGCTGGTACACGTACGAGAAAGCAAGCAGTTCCTTTATAGATTTACGTTTCGGCCGTGGCATGGCCTTCGTCCGAGACTGACGAAGCATATCCATCTCTGACGAAGGCCGTGCCATGGGCGAAACAAAAATCTATAAAGGAACTGCTTGCTTTCTCGTACGCGTACCAGCTACTTTTCTTATACTACGTAGCAGACCCACTGAGCTTTTCCACTGAATATATATATATATATATATATATATATATATATATATATATATATATATATATATATATATATATATATATATATATATATATATATATATATATATATATATATATATATATATATATGATCGCATTAAAGATAACAGAATATCAATGCAGTGAATGCACCTTTTCGCATCTTTTCATCATATACCAGTACTGACATCTAGTGAACTCTTCAAGAACTAAACTAGAGGTGGCTATTTACAACTATACATAGGTCGAGGATGTAGAGACCCGCGCTTCGCCTCTTAAAAAAAAAGAAAGAGACGAAGGTAGTGTTTCAGTTAGCGTGGTTTGTAATGACTCTTAAAAGTTGCTTTAAAGTGGTTGAAAATTGGGTACGAGGCCACGACTGCTTGTTACAAAACGGCCCCAGCTGACATAAGTATCCGGGCGAGGAGGTTGTTGTACGTCTTGTGCTGAGTTTCAAAATAGATAAATAAAGGATCTTCTGGTAAGTCTTAAATTCTGCACCCCGGGATCACAACAGTATGTTTTCATCTTGAACAGCGCTCACGGGACTATATATAGGCTTCACAGCAGAGCTGTTATGGTTGAGATTGGTCTACAGGCATACAGAGAAAGGTATATAAAAAACAGCATATCCATGAAGACAATGATGGTGAGTGGGCGAAGCTCCGAGAGATCATGAACTCCCGTGTTTTTCTTTCTTTCTTTCTATCTTTCGTTCTTTCTTTCTTTCTTTCTTTCTTTCTTTCTTTCTTTCTTTCTTTCTTTCTCACCCCGCCGCGGTAGTCTAGTGAGTAATGCACTCGGCTGCTGACCCGCAGGTCTCGGGATCGAATCCTGGCGGCGGGGGCTGCTTTTTCGACGGAAGCGAATATGCTGTAGGCCCGTGTGCTCAAATTTGGGTGCGCGTTAAATAACCCCAGTTGGTAGAAACTTCCGAAGTCCTCCACTACGTCGTCTCTCATAATCATATGGTGCTTTTGGGATGATAAACGCCACATATCAATCAAAGAATTACTTATTTCTTTATTTCTTTCATACCAAAATGCACTCCATGACCATGATAGAGAGATGACGATGATTAGTGGAGTTTATTGGCGCAAGGGCCAGATATGGCGAAAGAGCGCCAGAGCGATGATAATGAACTGTGCGATGTGCAGTGTGGATAAAACAGATGTGACGTGGCTGTAAATGGGCCTAAAAACAGTTGCTGTAGGTGCGTAAAAATAGACATATAGTAATATTATGACAATGACAAATGACGTGTGCTATGGAGAAATAAAATGGTTTCAAGGTGATACGTATGTGAAATAAAAACTTGGCATGGAGCACCAGTGCCTCGACATAGCCCTTAAAACAAGAGCATGGAGGCCTGGGCTCATTAAAAGCTGCTATCACAGTGGCATCCTCTGAACAGAGGATGCGCTATGAACTTGTTGGGCTAAAACATTCAATGTTGGGCTCAGGAGCAAAAGAATGAGGGAGCGAAAGAAACAGCGTGCAACGAGCGCACCCCCGATCATCGTTCTCCTCTTCTAAACGATCAGCGCGCTCGTGGCCGGCGCTGCCAGCGCGTGCAAGTCATGCAGGATGAGGGACATTGGAGGAAAAAAAGCGCGACGCTAAGGTGCTTCGCCCCTAAACGCCAAGACTAAAACGAAAGATGAAAACGCGTATGGCAGCTCCGTTGCTGCGAAATATTAGGAAGTCCGTAGAGTTCGCCCTGCTTCGTTTGTCAAATGACGCTGGTGTCATGAGGTAAGCATAAAGGGCTTTCCCGCTACAATGGAGGAGAATTTGTTATAGAGGTCCGCCAATTGGGTGTGCGATCTGTGCGTCATTTTTACTGTGCTTTATTGACTTCCTGAGAGATACGCGTTGTTTTTTGCGGGTTTCATGTGATTGCTTTCCCCGTCACATGTATCGTAGCATTACCGAAGCGTATACGGGGAGGGGAATGAACTCGCTAGACGAGGTGGCGACACCCTTTTTTTTTTGCTTGGCCCGACGCATCCGCCACAGCTTCTTGAAGTGTTTGTAGGAATAAAATGCGAAGCGTGCATTCTTTAGCGTACTGCAGACACTCTGAGCGTTTCTACGTACGTATCAACCTATCTATTTATCTAGCCACCTACACATGGGTGCTCACGTGATCACATTTCGAACTTGGTGTAGATCAAAATTATTATTCGTTTGACGATTTGACGATTATGACTGCCTGGTCATGACAGGAATAGTGTTCAAATCTCGTCGCGTGCGACGTGTAACGTTCCTAGGAATGAAGCAATGCAGAAAGTATCGCGAAAATTCACTTTATGATTGGACAATCTCCTCCATTGGGCACGAGCCATGGACAGAGGAATACAACAAACACAACAACAACCCTTTCCTCTAGACGCATGTGGCACATACCCGTACACGATGGAGCGCGATATGCGACACAGGTGTTTGACAGTTTATCTACCAAGAAACCGCGAAAACAAACGTACATCAGCAATTTAAATGCTAGGGCCTGGAGTGTTAAGAAGAACGGACATATGAATCGTTGACCCGATGAACAGAAATAATGATTATAAGGGTCTCAGCAAAAATAAAACCCAAGTATTCTGCGTGGTAATCAAGCATTCCACCACAGAGCAACACTAGGTCTATAGGAACTACTTTGGAAACAGGCCGTATATAATGTTGGTGAAACGTGAAATGTGGTTGCAGTGCTACCCATCTAATTTTGTAAACATTGCATGTGTACTCAAATGATGCAGTCGTCACGTCTGGTTAGCGTCAATTGCAGAAAATATAGGTGGCATCAATTGCAATTAAACGCCATCCACTGAAGTTGGTCTGCATAGCACTATTCAAGGCTACCATCGTGGCAAGCGCAAGCGCTGTATTTCAGTTTACCGCTTCTGGTGTCGGTAATATTCATGTTGCTCTTGGCATAGTTACGCAACTGAGAACGGCTGGGTATAATAAAATGTATACGACTATCTATAATACGTGTTGGTGCGTGTAAAATTTGCACACATGCATGTTTGGTGTCATTTAATAACATATCGCTCAACGAAAAAACTACACCACAGTCACCTTCTCTCCGCTTGCTTCATATGACATCGATTACCATAGTACTTGGGATCTGTCGATCTTTCGAAGCTAATTTTAAGTGATTTTTCTTAAAGACAAGTCACCACAGCAAAGTCTTGTCGAAGCAAAATAATAACGACTGTATATTTGCGAACAATGCAAGCTGATAACTATCACAAATGTCAGTGATGTGCGCACAAATTGCAGGGGTAAATTGACCAGTTATATCTCGTGAATAATTAAATGAGGACATATAATATTTAAAGCACGTTTTGACCGATATAAGCACATTTAGAAAAAAAAAGAATTGGGCGACAACTGAGACGAGAATATTCGGTATTTTTGTTTTGAATATAAATTATGAAGAAAAACTCGCTTCTTTAACTTTCTTTTTCTACTTTTATGCTGTTTGTAGGAAAAATATATTTCGCAGAAATGTTGCAAAAGCGGTTTTTTATAATTGAAACTGTATTTAACTTCCTCTGTTAAAGTTAAAATGCACCAAGGTGCATCACACTTGGCAAACAATTCTTGGCTGATCTTCAAGCGTGGGTATGAGCCATACTAACGTCGCCATCATAATCGAAAACAGTCGACATTTCCTGTTTGACTTCGCTCTAGGCCAAACATCAGCGGAACTTATCGGTGAGAAAGCCTTTCTGATTAATCTTGGCATAGTTACGCTGTATGTGTGACATTACCTCATCCTTCTCGTCGCCAAACCATTACAATAAAGACTCGAACGTTGTGAGCATAAGTCTCTTTAGACAGTAATGCTCTATCCTTGCCAGAGTAGGAGCCCGTCTGTCGAATCTGATCAGTGCAGCGGAACCCCAAGTGTGATCAATACATTATTCTCGGATGAGGAGGACCGTGCTTCCAATTACACCGAGAGCTCGATGGGAGCACCGCCAATACTTGAAGAACCCGTTTCCATATGGTCACTTCGATACGACCACCGACACGGCCACAAAAACTTTCGTGCGCAAAAGGACAAAAGGCCGACTGTACCGAATTTCAAGACGACACGTGGCACAAATCATGATCACAACCAGATAGGTGTCGTAGCGGCTGGTGCATCGAAGAAGTTGAATAGCATTCCTATTTGCGGAAATAGAAGCCACCCTCCGTTCGTAGAAGACGAAGTCGGGAGCCGCTCTCACGCGTTGGAGGCCACTGGCGACAACGGACCAAGGTCTAAGCAGCAACAATGTCGGGCCCATTCCTCAACGCCATGTCAGGGCGGTGGTTGGGCCATGCATCGTGGCAAGGACAAGAAGTACAGGACAGAAGAACACGGCTCAAAGCAACGTAATTATTTTGAGGAGAGACAACATCGTAATGAAACTGGAACTGCAGCGATGTCACCACAGCAAGAATTCTCTCCGCGGCCGTCGTCACCTAACTGTACCCGCAGTCCTCCTGCGACGCACAACGAACGAAAGAAGAAACGAACGGCTGCCGCAGACGTCTTGCCCACTATATGCAAAGATCACGGCGACTTTGATACGGTACCCAAACACAATCTAGTTTGCAACGTGGCGTCTGTGGCGACGGGGGATGGAAAGTATTGTACGTCGAAGGCACGACCAGCCAGCATGATGACTGAGAACCGCCATGGCAGGAAAGAAAGCAAGAAACTCAACGTGGAGCGTGGTTCCAAGAGTGTCGAGAATAAGTCATCAGAAGCAGCAGTGACGTCAAAAAACGAGGCACCCTCGGGCGAGACTCTGCAGCAATCGATGGTTACTGGTTACGTACACGACAACCCTTCGACACCACTGAGACACTTTCGATACGAGGAGACAGTGATGACAGCCTGCGGCGGGTCGGGGCAGCAACAGCGGAGCCAACCACGATGCCCACACCAGCAATGTCATTCTCACTCGCCGCAAAGTGACGCCGGGCAGATTCCTGTTTACGCGTGAGTACACGTGGGGCAGTTTCAAATTGGGTGCGCAGAGCTATAGCATTTGCACCACAGCGCTTGCGTCATACACAATATACTATTGAGTCCCTAGGGAAGTTACGAAAATAGCGTATTTAACCCAAGGAACGTTAACGCTATATACGAGCCCTATTCCTAAGCTACATATCTATTCGCATGATAAAAAATGCAACATGTCTGATGCCGAGGGCACCAATTCTTCGGAAGGGAGTAGCTGTAAACTGTTTCTTGGGGCTCAGAGAAAAGCAGCGCTGTCCTATATACGAGAATTTGTAAGTTTTACCACTTGTGAGCTCACTAATTACTCGGTTTTCCCACCTCGTTACATTGATCAAGGCAGGGAAACTTTTAACAAGGATGGGAGCTATATGTTGAAATATGGAGTACCTTTGGGCGCTGATTTTACTCTTGAGATGGTGTATAATTAGGCGTCGCCAGAGTGCTAGGTGCCTACGAGTCCCCCCCCCCCCCTCCTTCAACCTCGAAATAATTTCGAATGCAGAGGGGTGTTTTACCGAGCACAAACCAGGTTTGTAGCCAGAAGGGGAGTTCCTAGGGGCCCGCCCCTCCTTTCCTGAAATTCGGATGAATAGTGGTGTTTTACTGAGGACAGAGAGAAAATTCAACTTGTTTTGTGACCAAGCGCGCATTTTCTTCACCCATAGGTGGGAAGACAAATGATAAAAAAGTAGTGTTTTTCAAGGCCTCAAAGAATTGCCCCCTGCTTTCCCCACACCTCCCCACCCCCACACACACGCCGAAAAAAATTTCTGGCTCGGGCCTTTCTAAATTGTTTCACGTACCATTGGTTCTCAGCTGACATACGGTACAAGGCCCTCCGGAAAATCGAATTAAATCTGCGCGAGGGCCTTGTTCTTCAAAAGAAGTTCAGTTGCATGTCACTGCTAAAAAAACACTAGACCGTCAAAGCATTAGAGAGGTCCGCATTCGGTGGAAAAAGAACATTTTGTTTAAAAAAGCAAGCGTAATACTATTCAATGTTTCTAAGCCCGTCCCTCGTATTGACCGATGCGCATACATGTCTTCTGAGGCACCTATATGCGCTGAGTGACGACAAAAATAGAGTAAAGAAGATCAACGCATTAAACTCGTGGCTATAGGATGTTCGCGACGCTGCCCGGCATTTATGCTGAAGCTGTGCACCAGCCTAGCACTGATGCGCAGCGCGTGTTCCTTGTGTACTTAACAAAAGCATCAATCCGGAAAAAAAACGGGGCTTTTTGTCTCCCTCCGTACTTCACCATCTGAAGCGTTTTTTGGTTTTATGGTAGCTGCTAATCAGGCTAGGCCGATGACTTGAAGGACAACTGCTTCAATGATCAGTGATACTGAGTTGTCGGCTACAATAATCGAAGATTACACTGGCAAGAAGTCAGTTCATCATATATAATCCATGCGCTGGAGCACTGAGCTGTCACATCTTGGAGCTTGCTTCAAGACCAATCAGGAGAAAAAACAAAATAAAATAAAAAAGTGCACTCTCCTGTACCTTTTGCTCAGTCAAGTCGTTATTTAACACGTGCAATAGAAAAAACTCTGTTCCTAATGGATGTCGCTTCTGTTTTTTCCTGGCTACACATATAGCGCTGAGATTAAATGGCTTGGTCTCTTATGGCTACTGTTTAGCTTGAGCTACTGCTTCTTTTCAAACTACCTGACCAACCGCAACCCTGCCTGGTATCTTCACAGTGTCACACCGAATATGCATGCCGTTTTCATTTAGCGTGGCCATCACATTGCGCCACCGCTACCTATAGACTATTTTATGGAGGGGCCTCAATGCCGCCATGTCGGGCTGTTAGCCTTTATGTTTTGCATCTTTAACAATTAAACGAAGAGTGTCACAGTAGGTGCATACGCATGAATAAGATTAAGCTTATGCGTGCGATGTCTCGTGGACTTTTTTGATTCACATCGGAATATAAAAAACAAGAAAACAGCCCAAGATGGTGCACCTATGTCTTATGCAAAATTCTGTATACATTTCTGGGTTGCTATAAGGATTTATATATATTTTTCAAGAGGTAATTCAATTGATCAAAGCTATTGCACTCGTGTTTCTCAAAATCTCCAGTGCGCTGTGGGGACCGATAATAGCAGTAGCGTAGCACTGCCAAGCAAAAGGGCGTATTCGCGGATGTGGCGGACTTATTTTAATAGAGCCGAACGGCTGTAACGCACGGGTAGTTAGATTTTGGTTTTTTAGAAAACTCACAGCATCAAAAATATCTGAGGGTCTGCGTGAACAGTAAGTCGCATTACGATCTTAGAGCTTTCAGAAACAAAACCCAAGAAATAATATTCTGAAAACGTCTTTCATTATCCCTAATTGTCTCCCATATAGGAGTTGCAGCTCGCCGCAACACGAACTGGCTCCACCACCATCGACGCAGCGCTGCCCCAACTGCCACACGGCTCCTTGGATGCGGGTGCACGAGGAGTTACACTACCATGGAGGACTACCTTATTCTCCTTCTAACAGTGCAACTGTTCCCAACCATCTATTCAACAGTGCGTTCAATTTGCGTCTTCCATCCTCAAGGTGCAGGAATAATAAGACCAAGTTGGCTTACAATTTGCGGAATCTCACCGTGATGCTTCACCGGGAGCGCATGCTATCAAAACAAAGCGCCAGTTGCCGTGTGCGTGAATGGTGGCCTGTACAATATATGTTCTGCAAAAAATGTCGCAAAAGTCTAATAGATCTCATAAAAGTGAGACATGGTCTCTTGAGACCTCCAAAAGTTTCGTTCAAAATTCACTTATCCTTCTCCTAGTAATGGCATTACATAATTACGTATAAGATAGCCAAATATATTGACGTAATTCTGACGTCATGTCATGACGTAACATGGTTATGACATTACAGAACATGTTTGGCCGAACGGAGCTGATTGCAGGAAGCTGTGCGAAACCACAGGGTTTTCTGTAAGCTTGCGATGACTCCGCCTCAAAAGGTGGGCTCTTATGGTCATAGTATTTCATCACATAAGTTGCACAGCATTAAGTACTCCAAAAATAATGATATCACTCATTTTGGGAGTCGGTATGATGCGAAGCAGCAGTGTATTGGCCTGTATAGTTTTACTGTATTGCTTTGAGTCAAGCGTTGCGAGTTGAACCAACTTCGTGCATAATGATTCATGTCTATGTCGTGGGCAGGCCCGCAGAAGTGAAGTTTTTCGGAGAATGAGGTACCTCTTGCTGTTTCTAACTGTTTGAGACATATGTGCTTATCCTAGAAAGAATCAAATAGAAAGTGGAAAACGCTCAAAGAAAAAACACCCCCCTCCCCCCGCCCCAGCCCACTGGCTACGTAATCGTTCATCGGATTACGAAGCACGTCTACTTCAGTGACGCCTAGAGGAATTCGATAGTACTCGCGTTAGACCGCAGGTGTTAGTTTTATAGAAATAAAGTTTCTGTTACTGTGCGATGGTGTGCATATAGTAAAAAAAAACAATTTCCGCCATAATCCTTCGAGTCTGGCAATGGTTGAGTCATAGGAGTCATAATTTATATTTTTTATATTCTTACAGAAGCCGATAGCGAGCACTATAGCCGAAGTTAATGTTGCCAAGATATGAGGCCTATATAGAGTCTGTTAGATAAGCATTTTGAAGCACTGGCATAAGTCTGTGAAAAAATACTCGACTACCATGCAAAGCGCCTGAGTTTGATTGCGGCTCTCACCGGGATTTTCTACCTCCGATTTCTCTCACACCGACAACGCTGCCGATGACTGCCCGCCGGTGATAAAGGCCCCATAACGCGACCGTGCAGAGCTTTATTAAAGTGTTTTGTCACCGTTTCCACTTTCGGTACAAACTGTCTGTTGCCTGTGACTCATACCCGTATTCCGCACGACGAATTACGCAGGCATGTGCCCCACGTGACCGAAGGAAAAGGTTTCATGACATGCGTGACAAGTACTCCAGGCTACTCGTGTAATCACATGTTCACCGTGTTTGTAACATTTTGTTATGGACGTAACAATAATATTGCATGCCCTCACATGCAAATTTTGGTGCCTATAAAAAAAAAGACGACCACGAGCATAAAGTTTCCTTAATATACACTAGAGAAAACTCTGGCGCTAGTATCTATGGGAGCTGCAACGCATAGTGCTTTAGTGAGCATGGGAATTATGGGTATGAGATATATTTGCCTAGTCTTCGTACTTTGCATTCCTTCTGGCTTCGCGTGCCTTGAAGCTGCTTTGTCACGAAACAACAATCGGGAAATGTTCAGCAGTTTCGCTCCACTACCTCAATTTTTTGGGCTTACCACTTCAAGTCGTGTCACGAAGTGAAAAGAAACGGTTTGTTCTTTCATTCGAAACAAAACCAAAGCGCATCAATAAACTAAGCGAAAAGTGCGTTCACCGTCCGCAAACGCGAAGACTGGGTAAATCCATGTCATACCCATAATTTCCATGCTCCCTAAAAGATCGCAGCGCCAATCTTCTCTAGTTAATTTTAGTGAAACTCTATGGTCACAAGAGCGCCCAGACGTGGGCGGCTAGATAGATAGATAGATAGATAGATAGATAGATAGATAGATAGATAGATAGATAGATAGATAGATAGATAGATAGATAGATAGATAGATAGATAGATAGATAGATAGATAGATAGATAGATAGATAGATAGATAGATAGATAGATAGATAGAAACGGCCAGTGTCTGCAGTTCTCCAACAAATGCTTTGGAGTTGGAAAAAGGAATGAAACGTGTTCGCAGGTGGACAAATTCTCGCAGGACCATGGCAGCCAGCGCAGCAGCCAGTGACAGTCAGCTGGGACGAGGTTGGCAACGAGGGATGTATTCGGAGTGACGGCCTGATATCATACGCACCTCCACAGTTTTATAGAGTAAGCGTACCTCCTACAGAGTTCCTCCCACCTGCATTCCAGGGGAGTGAAACCTTCCAACAGCTGCCTCCGGAACCTTGTGGTCAACAGGGTGACGTACTCTTTGGTCCACCACAGTTCACGCAGATCGGCCTTCAGCAAGTTAGTTACAGAAGACGATTTATGCGACTTGATGCGTTCAACACAAACATGCTTGGGGTGAAGTTGTTATCACGGCGTAGGTGGGAAAGCTCTCGACTAAGCATTAGGCCGAAGTGTTCGGTGACAGAGAAGTCTTATTCGAAGTAATAACCCCTTGACACTACCACTTGTTTTTTATGGCCACGAACAACTAGAATATGACCAAAATGTTATCATGAAGTTTACGGAAGTTAAAGAGTATTGGTCTTAAAAGTAGCTAAAGGAGAAAATACTGTTTCTCTGGGAACGAACTCAGTGGAAGCAGGAGCAACTACGAGATCTTGCGGGACTTCGTTCGAAGTTTTGCGAGGCTTGGACCTGGAAGCGCAGAAGTACGATTCTAGGCGATTTTGGCCGTGTGTAAATCTAACGAGCCTTGCAAAGTGCATCAAACATTTGCAACGGAACCCGCTAACTTTTCTGCTTTTGGGTTTCTATATCGCGAAAAAAGCGCGAACATAAGGCTATTTCGGTTTTGGCGTTGAAGAATACAGCATTTGCATAGTGCCTCACGTGCTTCATAAACACACACACACATATATATATATATATATATATATATATATATATATATATATATATATATATATATATATATATATATATATATATATATATATATATATATATATATACGCGACAGCCCCGCCGCGGTGGTCTAGTGGCTAAGGTACTCGGCTGCTGACCCGCAGGTCGCGGGATCGAATCCCGGCAGCGGCGGCTGCATTTCCGATGGAGGCGGAAATGTTGTAGACCCATGTGCTCAGATTTGAGTGCACGTTAAAGAACCCCAGGTGGTCGAAATTTCCGGAGCCCTCCACTACGACGTCTCTCATAATCATATGGTGGTTTTGGGACGTTAAACCCCACATATTAATCAATACGCGACAGCTTTGTGTTTCTATCTAGAGAACTTTAAAAACTACGCTTTTAAAGAAGCGTGTAAATTCTGCCTAATCATAATGCTGCTGTTTGTCACCCGCCTATGAACTAACAAAGTGATACCACAGTTTTTTTTTTTTGTAAAGCGTGCTTTGCCATGTCTAAAGCTTTACAAAGGAGAAGCTAACTTTTACGCAGCATGTCATCCGGTATTGCGCAAGCCCTGCATGTATCATACGCTTGAACAATTTCTGAACGAATAAGCTACCAAAACGCCATGCAGTACAAATTACAGTAGACGGTTGACTGCTGCTAGAAGTACTTTGAAACAATTGTACCTTGGAGCCACTGGCGACTTACACAATTACATTGCCGGCGTATAAGGCACATTTACGCAACTACTTTCGGCTCATCTTCACATTTCCCTCTAGCCTCAGCGTACCGGCAATGCGTCGTGAGCATACGCTAGCAAGCACTATCATGACGGAAACCTAGGGATACTTGAAGGGAAAAATCGTTGACGGGTTTGAGCAATTGTTTAGGCACACTTGACTTTCGCTCGAAATACATTTAAAGGAGTGGTGGCACCAAATGTCGAGGCTATCCCAAGCCTGCTGTGGGTTTTCTCTGTATGCAAAGACTCTCCACATGAAAGGTTGGACAAAAAACAAATGCGTAGAATATATTTTATTTCACTTCTAAAAGTGTAGCTGAATACTCACTGTTAAGACCTAGGCTCATGGCTTGCGCAGCAACACTGACGTTTCAGAATAGGAGAAGCAACGGCAGTTGTCGTGAGGCCACACCGGATCTGTAGTGACGAGTGTGGTGGTGTTCTTTTCAGAGAAACTGTGTGCGTCCGTCAAGGGCACTGGGTGATTTCGAAGAGACACTCGACGTGCCCTTGTCTATCAGAGGCGCCGCGCGCGTCCAACATCGGGGCTGCCCCCTGCTCCTTCAGCGTATCGGCGCCTATAAAAGGCCGGTGCACCTAGTGTCCACCGGCTTCCTCGTCGAAGTTCTGTACATATGTTGTAAATATAACCGATTTGTTTTCTTTTGGCTGCCTCTTGCCTTGCAGCTGCCTGGATGCTACTGCAGCTGATCATGGGGACTGTGAGCGCGTTTGTTTAGATGACGCTTGCGTGGCACGTGCCTATGTAGAGCAGACAAAACCGAGAATGATGGGCGTCACTGCTTTGTGTGGTCACATGACCAAGCCACCTATGCATTGACGTCACTGCCCAACTCGGCACTACGAAACCGAAAGCGAAAGTGGTCATATAAGTAGAGCAACAATAATCTATTTAGCGAAAACACACAAATCTTGGTGCGTGTATCATGCTTCCTGGGCGTGAAGGAAATGCTAACAGCCAAGAACACGCATTCCACAAATTAGGTGTCACCACCCCTTTAAAATAAAAAAATGGGGCAACAGAAGAACAAAGTTAAGAGTCAACTTCTAACTGTTTAATGTTACTGAGAGAAACGTACAGGAAAAAAAAGACACCTTCCGTCCGTGCTTAAATGTTGCAGTTCACGTTATTTCAAAGACGCAAGAAGCAACCCAATGGTTTAACTCAGTGTTGTTTACATTCTGTTTGGAATGTTCACTGCTCCTGTGTTGTGAAAGTCGGTGTTCAATGTCACAGAGTGAGAGCTGTCCGCGTCGTCCTGTATCTGCCGACAAAATAAAACTAGACATTTAGTACGGGACTGTTTACTGCACTATACAGTGCACTATACTGTACAATACATTTATATGTGTGACATCAACTGTTGCCGCTATCAGTGCTCCGACGGTCATATGTAACTGACCTTTAAGTGCGTAGCACTTTACGGACCTTGCCTGCCACCCGTACATCCCGTGGGACGGGATCACGCTCACAGTCAAGTTCTAATTAAGACCCTAAAACTGAGATATTGTGACGAAGAAGTGTACCTGCAAGTGAAAACCATGGGTGTACCACCAAAGCAGCTTCGTAGTTTTCTTCCTTTCCAGCTTCGCTCAGCTTCCACTTGCAGGTACACTTCCTGCGTGCGTGACAACATCAATGCTAAAAACCAGGTTCAAATAGCTGAAACAATGCCTAAAATAGTGCGATTAACATAGGTAACCAAGAATAAATCTCAATAATTGCTAAGAGCAATTCGCAAACACGCGGCTGACATCCGCGCCACGTAAGAGAGGGAACCATCACCTCGTCAAGCACGCCGTTGACCTTCCCATCAGTGCTTGTCCGACGCTTCGTCGCTACGCCTGCATCTCCACTGCTGCAAAAAGCAGGAAGTCGATTAAGTGCACCAAAAAGTATCACGCACGTTGATTGATTGATATGTGGGGTTTAACGTCCCAAAACCACTATATGATTATGAGAGACGCCGTAGTGGAGGGCTCCGGAAACTTAGACCACCTGGGGTTCTTTAACGTGCACCCAAATCTGAGCACACGGGCCTACAACATTTCCGCCTCCATCGGAAATGCAGCCGCCGCAGCCGGGATTCGAACCCGCGCCCTGCGGGTCAGCAGCCGAGTACATTAGCCACTAGACCACAAGTATCACGCACGTTAAACACCAAGTTTGTGAATCTCTCTAGCAGGATCCTATTCGTCGCGATAAACCGTACATGCTTGCCTCAGGCACGTGCACCATCGGCGGTTTGGTAAATGGACCAGTGGGAACTCAGCAAACGGGAATCGCTGTGCGTAAGCTCTACGCAGTTCCTCTGGTTCCACAGTAGTGGAGCTGCGATCAGGGCAAGATTTTGAACTGAACGAATCCCTACGCATATTTTTTCCCACCTTACATTTCGTAAAAAAAAGAAAAAAAAACATTTAAATTTCGCTTGTTCGGACTGATGGCTCCGATGGCATGACAGAAATAAAAAAAAACGACTTCGGAAGTTCTGAACATATGTCCACACTGGCAAAGTTGCTCTGTAGTTGCAGCAGTTACGAAGAGGACATTTACCTTTACAATCGTCCAAATCGCCGACCTGCTTGTGCTGCAAACTCCTGGAGATCGTCATATCCAAGTAAATTTACGCGTACGTCAAAATTGCCAACAAAATTTTTTCCAACCAACATTGGATTCAGACAGTGCCTTTCCACAACAACACAACACTTTGCCGAAAGCATTCGAGAGAGCATTCGACATGCAGAATTTCTCGTGAAGGTGACAGTTATGGCAATAAATGAGAATATAGTGAAATGGATAACCGCGTGCCTCCAGGGCAGAACACAATACGTAGAAGTGGAACACATTAAATCAAAACCATTGAACGAGACGTCAGGTGTTCCACAGGGATCTGTGTTAGGCCCAGAGCTATTCTTGATTTGAAATAATGATATTGCCTCTGAATTATACGAAAGAATCACGGTGCGACTTTTCGTGCATGATTGTCTTCTTTACAAAGAAATTAATGGCAGGGAAGATCAGCAATTGTTCAGTGATGCTGTGAGGGTAGTAGAAAAGTGGTGCGACAGATGAAAAGTGAAAATAAATAAGAATAAAGCTGTTTTATTGCGCGTAACAAATAAAGTGAATCATGTCTTTGACTTCAATTACGCCGTGAATTCATCGGTATTTTCTTTGGTTGATGTGCTGAAATACTTAGGCGTAAATATTTCCAATTATTTAAGCTGGTCCTATCATGTTGCAAATGTATGTGAAACTGCGGAAAAGAAATTCTGGTTTTTGCAAAAAAAACTACATTTACCTTTACAGTAAGTTAAGCTAACTGCTTATTTAACCTATGTACGGCCCACGCTAGAATATGCCAGCATAATCTGGAACCCTTATCAGTAAGGGTTAATTCAAAGACCGGAAAGAGTTCAACACCGAGCAGCAAAGTTCATCCTATCAAAATAATCTCGTACAGATTCTGTCACCGAAACGCTCAATTCGCTCAACTGGTTCACGCCTGCTGAACGCAGGCGCATAGCAAGGCAAAAGTTTTTTTTTTTTACTATCTCACTAAAAACAAATTTAACGTCAACAGTTATCAGTACTTGAAAGCATGAAAAGATAGAGTTCTGCAAAGAGGAAAAGAAGGTAACTTCTAAGTGTTTCAGATGCACATAAACAGCTATGTGTTTTCTTTTTTCCCAAGAACCATGACAGAATGTAATGAACTGCCGCTAATAACACGAGAAAGCGCCACTGCAAATAAATTTAAGAAAAACTTTGCACAAAATTAAGGAAATATACGCATGTGCTCATGCTCTATCTGTGGATGTCTTCGAAATTATTTTTAAGCATTCTGCCTTTTTTGTGTGTGTCATGTATGTACAGAATATTTTGCTTGTATCCGCCCGTGTATTCTTGTACGTAGTGCTCGGCTATGGTTTGCACCGTGGCTGGCGGACTTCGAATGTGCGGTGTAGTAAAATTTTATCAACCTTTCAACGAACTATTTCCTTGTGTTTGCCTACATTTGTTTCATTTTATTGGTTTCTGTTCTTCTTTACCGATGCATTTTTTTATTCTTTAAAGTGTCTTTTGTTGTTTATCATGTAATGTATGTTTTCCAAAGTGCTACTTTTGACCCATCTTGTAACGGCTGACAGGCCAACAGTATGAGTAAATAATGGGAGCACGACTTAGATAGTTTCATTATTCCTTCTGTCAATGCTACTGCACCACTCTATTGTCTCTGGAAATCTTGTAGCCTTCCGCATTAGATTTGTGCATTGACTACAGCAGCCTGACAATGATAAAACAGTCCTGGAGTGTCGATTGATTGATTGATTGATTTGTGGGGTTTAACGTCCCAAAACCACCATTTGATTATGAGAGACGCCGTAGTGGAGGGCTCCGGAAATTTTGACCACCTGGGGTTCTTTAACGTGCACCCAAATCTGAGTACACGGACCTACAACATTTCCGTCTCCATCAGAAATGCAGCCGCCGCAGCCGGGAATCGAACCCGCGACCTACGGGTCAGCAGCCGAGTACCTTAGCCACTAGACCACCGCGGCGGGGCAGTCCTGGAGTGTCACTGTATAGAAAAAAAAATGAACTTTTGTTTCGCGATGCTTCTATATTGTAACGCGGAACGTACGCTCAAACAACGCTATTTTTTGTAAGTAAGTTGCATTTATTCATATTGCAATTATGACAATTATTTCTTTTCAGCACCTGCCTGTGGTTGTAGTCGGCACGGATGTGTCTCCATCGGCATGGACCAACGATTGGGCACAGATTACAAGGTCACCAAGTAATGCGGACATTCCTCCTATGTGGGGTAGAACTTACACTGAATCTCTCGATGTTGTTCCTGGACATGAAGACCTCGCTAGACTTGCGGATCCAAAAAGTGGAGTGTTTAGGTGGTCTTTCAATAGAAGAAAACACCACCGTGCTTCAAGAAGTTCAAGTGACACCAGGCGACCCACGAGAACAGCTTCAATGAGCGGACGATGGGAGTCACGGCGAACGTCAATGTTGAACGTCCAAAAAGAAACGAAAGATTTCCATACTCGTCACAAACCTCCTGCAGGTAGATGGCGTGACAGACGACGCAGATCATCCTTGGATGATCAAGGAATTGCGAAAAGTGCGCATGTTCGTCGAAAACCAAGTGATGGTAGCTGGAGATCCGCCGAAGACACCCTAGAAAGGTTTTCTAACGATTCATCGGGAAGTGAGCGACGGCGTGGCACGTCTTCGCATGATCATGCACCCACTTCGAACCGAAGGACACCAACCGCAGAGCGAAAAGAACACCGCCATTGCCGCTTTTTGAAGGACACGCGACTAGACACAAATCGCACCGCGAGAACGCCGCCAGTTGATAATAGATGCTGCTGTTGCCATGAAACAGAAGCCTTGCAAGCATGCTGTCACTCAAACTGTCACGAAGAGAGGAGAACTTCTAGCGTACCTTGCTTGCCTCATGCCGGAAAATCATTACATGGATGTCATGCTCACTTCGACGACCTGGCAACACAGTGCATCGGTAATGAAAACAACTGTGCTCATTCTGTGGCGCTTCAACCATGCAGAGCGGCTTCCCAGCCATCATGTTCCCACAACCCAATTACAGTTCCTGTGGAAGTAATAATAACGCATGAGTGTTCCGCCTTGCCGGCGCCCTGTACATCACTGACCCCATCTTTGGTTACTATGGCAACTCTCGGTGGCGTTTCTTCTCAGCAGCCACCATTTCCACAGAAACAATCGGACGAAGATATTTATCTACTTTTGCCGTCTAAGAGTGGACAGGATCAACTCTACCAAGCTCGGCCTGTTTCACCGGTCATTCGATTGCCGAGCATCCAATGCGTGTATGAGACCGCAGGCATGCACCTGCATGGTGGTGCGTCGGTCATGCCAGCTCTATCCAGAGAAATTAACACGTGGGATTCGGAGATGCGCAATGTAAAAACCACAAAGAAAACGAATGAATCACGACGTGGATCTCGCAGACGCGCAGGACGCATCTCTATCTCACAGAACCCGTCATTTTTTCCCCCACCGCAACAGCACGTGAAAGACAGTGCAGAAATGAACCAAAACGTAGAACCATATGGCTCGAAGCTTCTTCTCGCACCAAGAAAAAGTTCGTTGAAGAGAACACGAGCTGCAGAACAAGACATGACCATTGAAGCATCCCGAAAAAGTTCGAGAACATACTCAGCGCACGCTTCATTGCATCCGGTAGCTATAAGTCAAGTCGAGTTAGACACGCAGCCAGAAAAGCGTACCGCAATGATCGCAGAGCAGGCGCCATCAAAGCGTGGCTCTTATGTCCCCGAACAAGGTGGTATATTTGTGTCTACACGTCAAAGTTCAGTCTATGCGGGCGACGCTGGCAGTTGGTGCAATAAGACGAACAGACGCGATTCGCTTTCGTCGAGGAAGCCGAGCTTGGCCAGTGGACGACGTTTCCACGATAAATCCGACTTCAGCGGCAGTAAGGTGCATGTAGACATCACGGAACATGGACGAGCCTCGAAACACGCTTCTGTGGCCACGGGGTTGATATCGAAATCCACCAGGAGACTTGAGAGAGAGTCGCCAGACGATTACCCCGGGCGAACAGAGAGGCATGGTTATCAAGGAATTCAAGTGGATCTACTCGAACCAGATTCACCTGATTCACCACCTACGGAAACGGAAGCTAAAGTAGAGCAAATCGGGACAATGTTAGCGGAACGCGCTTCTGGTTTAGAAGATGAAGAGTGTGAGAAAAATGACAGCAAACGTGAACCAGAGCCGCAGCCTCTCGAACATGCTGGAGCAGATAGTAATCTAGAAGTCTTCAACCACAGTGACCTCAACCTGACTCTTTCACCGCCGAGTGAGATGACTCGCACGGAGCCTACTGCGATTCCAAAACAGCAATGGTGCACAGATGTTAACTTGGCCATGTTGACAGGCGTCGTGTGCATCGTGTGGATCGTGGTCGTATTCCTAACGACTCGAGTTGACAGCACAACACACACACATGTTCCACCCAGAGCACTGGAACTGCCTTTTAATACTGTAAGTTACACAGTGCCAAGCGATGCATTCCATCAAACCGACTTGCCGGCGTCAACTCAACTGTCGCCCCAAATTAGCATGTGTTCTTCGCACCTCTGCGTTCAGGAGGGTCACCGTCTTAGGCAACACATGAACAGGGAGTACTCCCCGTGTGATAATTTTTACCGCTACGTTTGCGAAAAGCATCCAATAACTCCTGGCCAACCGTATGGTGATGGGGCCTTCACATCTGTGGACATACTGTTGGAAGAGTTCTTAGCTTCTGCTTTACGCGACTACGTCCTCAACGAGCATCACAGAGACGTGACTTCGCTCAGGGCACTATACAATGCGTGCTTAAGGCCGACTAGCAACTCGTTCACTGATATACAACAGGAAGTCTTCGGCAAGTTGCCCATCGGAAGGTGGCCGTACAAGGGCAACAACTTACGTACTTCCGATATATGGCAGACAGCGGGATTGCTCGTTCGCCGGTTTGGCGTTGTCAGCATTCTCGAAGTTTCCTTTGGTATAAAACCTGACACGACTAGTCCTACGATAGAACTACGCTACCCACGATATCTGCACTTTGACGACCATTCGCTAGGCGGCGTCGAAACGTTAAGGGACGCCGTTATCGAGGCAGTGCGGGAGCTGGGAAGTTCTGATGACGCGGGCAACTTGGTGGCGCAAGTTACGTTCGTGGCAACAACCTTGGCAACATTGGCAAGCAACGGGACAACGCGGCAAGTGTTGTACATAAAATACGAGAACGTTGTTATCAGCATCCGTACATTCATCCAGTCGCTGTTCGAGGACGAGCTGGCAGGAGACGTTATTGTGACGCTGAGGGAGCCGCGTTTGCTTACCGAGCAGTTGCAAGCTGTAATATCGGCTGCGAACGTTGTGGCTTTCATGAACTACCTCGGCTTCCGCCTCATCGTATGCTTTGCCGCGCTGTTTAATTGGAACCGCGCAGCTAGTCTCCGAAGCGTTCTCAGCGCGGAAATCGCCGCTAGGGTTTTATCCCCGGAGAAGAATTGGCTTTTGTGTCTCCGATTCGTGGAGAAAGTGCAACCGTCATGCCTCGGCCAAGCTCTGGCAATGCAGCAGGCATCCGCAGGAATCTCTTCGAGCAGTCGCTTCTGGCTAGCTCTGTTGGAGGATCTGTTCTACAGAAACCTGCCACGTGTCGCTTGGTTGACTGACAAAAGCCTAAAGCTGCTTGGCGACAAGCTAGAAAGGCTGTACATTATACACGCCATTGATAAATCTTCGTGGAATCTGTGCACGCTACGACCACGCTATGCTTCCGACAAAGGGAGCACATTGCGGATGTTCATTCGCGCCGCGGGAGAGTACCAACGTGAACGCCTTCGCCAAGTGAACAAACCATCCAGACATTCCGACCCCGAGAATGTATTCGGAATGCAGAGCAGGTGAGTGATATTCTATTTGCCTAGCAGATGATGATGTGTTCTAAGTGTGATTGCTGGTAATCAGGCTTTGCTAGTTGGTTTGGGTGGAGCGCAAACTAATGCGGAACATCTATGACACTAGTATGTACGAGTTCTGAGACAAAGCAGCGGTGTAGTGGCGAAGGTTCGGACATCAGAGATTGTGTTTTTCAGTTCGGCGCGTTTTTAATGGGCACTTATTCACTAAATAAAATAAAGTTTTTCTGATCACTTACTTGCAATGGATCAAAATACGAGGCCTCAAGATTGTTGGGTGGTGTCCTTTTTATTACTACCAATTCAGCAAATTCACTCGCACTTGTAGCAGAACGTCTAATATAACGTCGCTTTTGTACAGATGCAGCGCTGGCAGAGCGTTGAGTGTTTGTATGTGGCTAATGGAGAAGTAATGATAATCGAATTATTTGAAATAAAGATGCAGTGCTGACTCATTTTAGTCTTGTTTAAAGATAACCAATGTCACCCCACTAGCGCGTCCTCTGTGCTTTGTCCTCTCAACATCTAGTTTGTTTCTTCTTGTTCGCGCTTAATATCGTTTTCACGGTCTTCGCTTTCAGTACTTACGTATCGAGCTGCGTTCGCGATTCGTGCAGGTACAGTGATGCACTTCAGGCCGTGTACGTTCCAGTCGGCCTTGTTAACAGCTCTGCGGTCGCAAATGGGCAGCTTCTCGCCTTCCAAGCAGCGCGTACGGCAGTTCGCTTCTACGCGGGACTGCTGCCAGTCACGTACGAGCACTGGGACAGCAACCTGCCGAACGCGGATGCTCAGTGGAGTCTGAGCCCTTCGTCACGTAACAGCCTGGACCAGCTCCTGGACTGCCTCGCTTCAGACTACCAGGCGCTGTCGAGTTCATCGTTCTCGTCTTTGGTTTCGGCGAACCGAGAGAGTGCGGATGACCGCTATTCGCTGCTGGCACAGACCACTGCGCTGGCTCTCGCTTACGCCGCTTTTGAGGTGAGCACTGTGTGGATCACGTGTCTCTTACACATGTCAGCTTGATGCGGTCGTGTGGAGGGAGCACTACGCGGGAAGCGCATTTCTGGGAGTGGACGCCGCCTCATGAACGACCCTTCGAGGTTAGTGCGAGTTAAAACACATCCTGGGGATAGCAGAAGTGGCTACCAAAAAGTCGGTGAAATCTTGCGGTCGTACGAGGCAAGCGCAACTTGCCATTTTCTCAGGTGTCTCCCTGTCATGCAGAGGCCCACTCTCGCTCGCTTCGAAGCATCCTAGGCCTGCTGTTTGAGGTCGAACAGCGGGTAGCATGCTATTGGCCAATATTCGACATAAACGAAGAGCGGCGTTTGGATCAGATGATGCTTCTTCCCACGGGGAGCCGCCACAAACGGCCAGTGAGCCACACTCACGAGCAGGAATCACAATGGTAGAGGATGACTGCGTTTCAACACGTGTGCTCAAGGCCATGACACACGCTCATGTAACTTCTTTTCCCAGTTCCAACCATTTTCCAGGCGCGTAGCCAGAAAAATTGGGGGAGGGAAAAAAGGGCACCACTTTGATTTCGCGAGGGGCACCCCCTTAAAAAAGCCCTTTTCGCGCTCTACGCCATGGCGAAAAAAAATTCAAGGGAGGGGGGACACGTGCCCTGTGTGCTGCCCCTGGCTAGTACCCTGCCCTTTTCAGCTAGCTTTCAGTACGTTTGTCATGACGAATCAAGAAACAAAGCGCTTAAAGCATGCAACAACGCTCCATAACAATAGTTCTTCCCGGATTTGAGAATAAAGCTTGCTAAGGTATGGTAAGGAAGGATTTGAGAAAGGCAGAATTTGAGAAAACTTTTCCTGCAGTCGATCGAAATACAATATTTTAATTTCGATGTTGGAGTCAATTGTCAATTACGTGCAAAAGTGTAGTTCATTACGTCATAATTGTGTTTAAAATCACGACCTAACATGCTTACCGCGATACATTAGGGCAACCGCACTCTCGAATAAACATCAACAAGGACAAACCATGTGGCCCAACAACCTGGAATCTTGCAATTAGCAAGGTTGCAAAGGCGTCATCATCACTTGAATTTTCCCGCTAGACTACCTAGCAAGAAAGAACAGATAAAATGGAAAATTGCCGTAGTCGCATTTAAAAATGCTTTTCGTTCATAAATGCCCTTTGTATTTAGGTGCACGTTAAAGAGCTCCAGGTGGTCGCAGCTTCCGGAGCATCTCACTAAGACATCCGTCATAATCATATTATGAATTGGGGATTTAAAACTCAATTATTATATATGTCTTACTGAAACCAACTTACGCCGTGGTTTTCAAGCATGACTGACCCATGTTGATGCAGCATATTTTTAACTGCTGTCTAGAGGTTCCGCATGAAGCTATACTCTCAAGAATTTTTTACGGTTAATTGAATCCATGTAAATTCATACCGAGTCCTCTGAAAAAAAAATAAACAGTACGAAATTCAAGCACCGATCAATTACTCGCAGGAGCTGTTGCGTGGCGAGCACAACCAGCGACTGGACTTCAGACTGGAGACTTTGAGCGACGTTTCTTCCGAGCAGTTGTTTTTCGTGTACTACGCGCTGGACAACTGTGAGACCACTGACGAGGCCTACAGGGTGACACAGTTCCAGACTCGTGGACGCTTACCCGCCGTGCACCGCGTAAACTTCCCTCTGCGACACGTGCCTGAATTCGCCCGGGCTTTCCGATGCAGCGACTCGGATGCCCCTGCGACGACAGAGCGAAAACGACCGCGATGCTGCGATGTGATGCGTTGGAACTCGACTGAGCCATCGAGTTCATTGCAGTGGTACAGACGGATCACCCAGGTCCGGGATAAGTCATTCGCCAGTCGCAGGAGTTCGAGAGCGACGGCTGACGATAGGAGTGGAGGCGCGCCTAAGCTGTCTTTTCCCGAGGGTTCTTGGGTGATTGCGGGACGCGATGCCGGCTACTGAGAAACTACGGCACGAACGCGGTGTCCATGGCAGGCTGAAGCACGCCCGAGTAAAAAAGTCACGGTTTTAACGGTTGCCAAAAGGGGCGTACTTTTTATGAACGATACGGTGGAGCACTCGGCCGGTAGTTCCAGTTACACCGTAAGACATTCTTAAGCGCAGTGGGTGTGGACGATGAATTCTTTGTAGCGTGTATTAGTCTGGCTTCGGTCTTTTACCTTCAGAGCCCAAGTCATGAGCTCAAAATCTGACGTGCCTCCAAGGCTGACCTACGTTGATGCAGCTTACTTGTTACTGACAGCCCTTTATAATTTGATCGCGCGTTTTTTTTGCCGACACGTTTGTACTTAAGGAAAATTGTACTTTATCGTTTACCACGAGTTCAATGTCATATTTATGTACAGTTGTGAAATTATGTAACAAGTGTTTATTCAGAATTTCAGTTTTCAGGAGTTATAAGGCCAGAGGAATTGAAGTGAATAGAAGAGAATATGTATTTCCTTTTAGTAAATAACATTTTGTCTGTTTTGTATGACAAAAAAATCATTACGTTCACGTGACCGATAACCGCTTACTCATGTATCTTTTGCTGGATAAAACCTTTCGTTGGTTGCATTGAACCTAGCAGGCACTGGTGATGCTAATTTAAAACAACTATCCCTCTTTATGTTCATAATATTAAGGGGCGAGCGATATTTGAAAATTTCTAACAACGAGTTGAATAGCATTCTATTCGATTAGTGACCCAAATCAAATCGTACAGATACTAAATGCCGAATATTTTGCGAAATAGTTTTCGAATAATCAGCACCGATGAGAGAACACCGAAAGAACTGAGCTTCCAAACAACTAGAGGTGATTTTTTATTCAAATAAATAAATTACCAATGTACATGTAACAGGAGCGTTTGCGAGACAGCCGATGATATATTGATTACCGAATGAAGTAATTTTTTCTCTGAAACTGATTGATTGATATGTGGGGTTTAACTTCGCAAAACCACCATATGATTATGAGAGACGCCGTAGAGGCGGGCTCCGGAAATTTCGACCACCTGGGGTTCCCCAAATTGGAGCACACATGCCTACAACATTTCCGCCTCCGTCGGAAATGCAGCCGCCGCAGCTGCGATTCAATCCCGCGACCTGCGGGTCGGAAGCCGTGTACCTTAGCCACTAGACCTCCGCGGCGGGGCTTTCTCTGAAACTGTATGACTGGTTTTTACACTGCTACAGCTGAATCGCTTCGACAAGCTCCTGTCTTCATCTTGTCACAACTGAAGTTGGCGAATACGACTGCTTTCACTTTCATGAATAACAACAAACGAAAGTGTTGTTTTCGTAAACAGCTGTTGCGCGTAATGACTTCAACACTGATGCTTACATACTGTCGGTGTCAAGGTTCATGGTGTGACGTGACGTTTATCTCCAATTGCCATACAGATGCTTCGGCACCCTTTATGACGACTGCGATAGAACTTCTGTAGGGTCTAGTCAGTTCATAGCATTTAAGGTGCGAACATGCGGGGATTGGCTATACATAGCACTCTAGAAAAGGGAAGCTGATTGTATCAGTGACACGTTTACATCTTTGTACCTGTGATAAGTGAAGTGCGCGTTTCGTGAAGTGCGCGAGTGCAACCAGTGTTCGGTTTAAAATGTGCGCGAGTGCACCGGCATAGGAAGGAAGACGACGACGACCGATGGTGTGGACGCGCGCTATCGCGATGTATTCGGTGAGAAAGACGATGGGCAGACGAGGCGTGTGAAGTTCGGACCAATGAGAGGCCCCCACGCTGGTTTGGAAGAAGCCCGAACGAAGAACGGGGCAGACGCGGCCGGGACGCGACGGAGGCAAGCAGGCTACCAGGGCGCGGGGGTGGCGGCCGAGTTCCTGAGGCAAGGCTGCTGCGGGCTCCCACCTGGTCGGGCACCCGAGCATCATCTATCGTCTGGCGTTGGCCAGGCCGCTCGTCGTCTGGCGTTGGCCAGGCTGCTCGTCGTTTGGCGTTGGCCAGGCTTCTCACCATCTGGCTTTGGCCAGGCTCGTCCCGTTTCCAGGGCTACGTCTTAGCGTCGGAGGACGAACGCTGAGAGGTCACTGACCTTGGTGTGGCCGGAGCTACCTTCAACCACGAGCAACGCTTGGACCTCTGATCTACCTTGTCTGCACCCCATCGCATCAACCCTCGCCGTCTACAAGAGTGCCGTGACCGAAGGGTGACAGTCGCTTTTGCTATTGCGGAACTTACGCATCCTTAGCGTTTCGCGGTCATTAGGTTAATTTCTCCTCGATTTTGTGTGCCTTGTTTGTTTTTCCTCCTATTCCTTTCTCTTTATCTAGTTTATTGAAAATATATTTAGTTGTTTTTCTTGTGTGCATAAACGGTCTCGTGTTCTCTTTACCGATGTGGGTTTTCTCATCGGTTTGTATGCACAAGAACCTACACGAGAGCTTGTGGGTTGACTAGCCTCGTGACAATTGGCGTCCGCTACGACAGGACGAGATTGTTTATGCAATTAAGGTTTTTACAGAAGGAGAGAAAATGACTACGTCTGATTCAAAGGCGTTAGCGATACGCATGGGGCTAGAGGGCGATGAGTTGAAGGCATGGCTTGATGAGCGTAGGCACGAGCTCGCGAAGAAAGGGCAGCTGAGCGAGAGGCAAGAAAGGAGAGGATGGAACAGGCGGAGTTGGAACGAAAACTTGAGGCCGAATGCCAGAAGACGATTCAACTGCGTCTTCAACTTGCTCAGGTGGAAGGGGCCAGGGGATCCGCGGCGTCGGATCATGGTCGACAGGTGCGAGAACCGTGTAACGTTAACCCGCACAATTTCATACCCGGATTTAATGAAAACCGGGATGACCTTGATGCTTATCTCAGGAGATTTGAGAATGTGGCCACCGGTCAGGAATGGCCTAAGGATAAGTGGGCCACGGCACTGAGTCTGTGTCTGAGCGGAGAAGCTCTCAAAGTATTTGGTCACTTGTCTCCAGAAGAGGCACTTGACTACGAGAAAGCCAAGCTAGCATTACTGCAGCGTTTTCGTTTCACGGCGGAGGGCTACCGGGAGAAGTTCCGACATAGCAGACCTCAAGATGGAGAAACAGGCAAGCAGTATGCAACCAGGTTGGCAAGTTTTTTCGACAGATGGGTGGAGATGTCCAAGACAGCAAAAGAATATTCGTCTGTTCGAGATCTCATAGTAGCTGAACAGTTTATCAATCAATGCCATAACCGCGTGGCGCTTTTCCTATGTGAAAAAAAATGTCGCAAGCTAGATGAAATGGCCGAGGCTGCGGACAATTTTTTAGAGGCCCAACGACAGTCAAATTTGTTGGTTTTTCGCGACAAAACGGAGAACGGCGCCGCAGGAAAATGCGGAAGTACAGCGGGGAAGTCTCCCACTCGATGTTTTGTCTGTGATAAAACAGGTCATAGGGCAGCAGAATGTCGTGCTCGGACAAGACCATACTGTGACTACTGTCGCAAAACGGGGCATGATATTAATGTATGTACCAGAAAGCAGAACGTCACTAAGAGGACTTCTTGCATCTTGTCGCCAGAGGAAAAGGCAGAAGTAGTGAATGATATACCTGCGGACAAGCAGGAGGAGAATATGACCAGTGCGGTAAATACGCAGCCAAAGTCAGAAAAACATCCGATGCCAGTGCTGCAGGGCATTATATTCGGCCAAGCTGCTTCCGTCCTACGGGATACAGGAAGCAATACAATGGTGGTTCGGCGTTCTTTGGTGCCAGATGAAGCACTGACAAGAACCACGACGGCCTTGTTCTTAGCAGACGGGAGCCGGATCACGGTACCAGAGGCGAAGGTGGAGATTTTTTCGCCATATTTTTCAGGCACGTGTATCGTGAAATGCATGTCTTCCCCGCTATATGACATCATCGTTGGCAATGTGCCAGGATCTCGTGCTGCTGATGACCCTGACAAGAAATGGAAAGAAAAACAGGCTGAAGGGAACTTCACTCCGAACGGCGTAGCCGAGATCTTGTATAAGAAGAAAGAAGACCATCGTTTAAAGGCATCACTTGGTAGTAAGAAGAGCACAAGCGTCCGGCCGGATTCAGCTGCAGTTAGCGTCAGAAGTTTTATATGAACAGGAGGGAGCTCGAGAGGGCCCAAGCAGAAGACAAGACCCTGGAAGCTTGCAGAGACAAAGTAGGGCAGGTTTTTTATGGCAGAGGATTGACCCAGTATTCCTTTGTCATGGAGAAGTCATTGTTGTATCGAAATTACCGACTATCCTCTGGCAAATTGATACAGCAGGTCGTAGTTCCTCTCAAGCTGCGAAGTCAAGTGTTGAAGATGGCCCATGAGAGTTTGATGTCCGGGCATCAAGGAGTAACAAGAACGATTGATCGGGTGTTAGGTTCATTCTATTGGCCAGGGGTCCAGGAAGAGATTAAAAGATACGTGCGGTCCTGTGACACGTGCCAAAGAATGTATCCAAAGCACAAAGGCTCTTCTTGGGAAAATGCCCCTGATTGACACTCCTTTTGAGCGCGTGGCCGTGGACGTTATTGGACCCTTAAAGCCGGTCTCAAATAGGGGCAACAGATACACACTGACCATGGTCGATTTCGCTACGCGCTATCCCGACGCCATTGCTTTGCCGGCGATTGACTCCGCGACTGTGGCAGACGGGTTGGTCGAAATGTTTTCCCGCGTTGGATTTCCCCGCCAAATCCTGTGCGATCAGGCCTCGTGCTTCACGTCGGACCTGATGAGAGAAGTAAACGATCTGTTGGCAATCAAACATCTGAGTTCGACGCCCTATCATCCCATGTGCAATGGTTTGGTAGAGCGATTTAATGGGACTTTGAAACAAATGCGGCGCAAGCTATGCCAAGAGGATCCAAAATCATGGGATCGATTGCTTGCACCACTTCTATTTGCATATCGAGAAGTTCCTCAGGCCAGCATGGGGTTCTCTCCTTTCGAACTCATTTACGGGAGATACGTCCGAGGACCACTCAACTTGTTAAAGGAGCTGTGGACTGGAGAAAAGATCGAAGAGGAGGTGAAAACGACCTACGGATATGTCCTCGATCTCCGGGATCGTCTGGAAAGAACGCTAAAATTAGCCCATGAGAACCTGATACGAGCGAAAACGACTCAAAAATATCACTATGATCGGAAGAGCAAGAGCCGTCAGCTGAAAGTTGGAGACCGAGCTCTTATTTTGCTTCCTACAACAGCGAATAAGTTGTTGATGGAATGAAAAGGGCCGTTTCCGGTCATTGGGAAAAAGGGCGACCACGACTATTGGCTGGACTTGGGGCATGACGCCAAACTTTTCCATATTAATATGTTAAAACGATATGAAGACCGGCAACCAGACACAATTCCACAAACAGCATCTTTTGTGGTTATGAAAGAGGAGGAGACAGATACCCCTCTACCAGCTTGCACAGTTAAGCCGACTGTGGGTATAGAAGCGATTCCGATTGGCAGTAGCTTAGAAGACAAACGTACAGAACTTCGGAAGATTCTAACCACCTACCAAGATGTATTCTCTGAGATACCGGGAAAGACAAATCTGTTGGAATGCCGACTTCAATTGACGACCTCTGAACCGATCAACACACCGCAGTATCCTTTGCCGTTGGCCATGAAGGAAGTAATAGAACAAAAAGTTCAGGACATGTTAAGACTCGGTGTGATTGAGCGATCCCATTCGCCCTACAATTCGCCCTTGGTACTTATTAAGAAGCCGGATAACACCTATCGCACATGCGTCGACTTCCGTCGCATCAACGAGATACTGGTTTCCGACGCTGAACTTATACCTAGGACCGACCTAATGCTTACAGAGGTGGGCACAAAGAGATACTTCTCAAAGTTTGATCTCACAAAGGGGTATTGGCAAGTCCCACTTGACCGGACATCGAGGCCAGTAACGGCATTCTCAACGCAATCCGGTCATTTCCAATTTATATACATGCCGTTTGGCATAAAGACAGCTTCTGCGGTGTTTACGCGTCTAATGAGAACACTCCTACAGGGCCTTGAAAATGTAGTCAACTACATCGATGACGTTCTCATAGCCACGAACACCTGGGATGAGCACATAGACATCTTGCAACGCTTGTTGCAGAAAGTACGGGAGTCTGGCTTAACCATCAAGCCTCAGAAGTGCGAAATTGCTGTGGAGTCGATAGTCTTCTTGGGACATCGTCTAGGAGGCGGGACTATTCAACCTGTGGAAACTACGGTTTTGAAGATAGCCAGTGCACCTCTACCTGACACCAAGAAGCAACTCCGATCTTTTCTGGGACTAGCTGGGTATTACCGAGATTTAATACCTCGCTATGCGGAGAAAGCACAGCCTTTAACTCAGCTAACCAGAAAAATGGAGAAAAACAAGATTTGTTGGACTCCTGAAACAGAAGGAGCATTTCAAACGCTGAAGCAAGCCCTTGCTTCTGGGCCGATCGTGAAGGCACTAGACCCAAAACGTGTGTTCATACTCCGTACAGACGCATCCGACACATGCATCGGTGCAGTCCTCATGCAAGAACACGAGGGGCTGTTGCACCCAGTGTCGTATGCCAGCCGCCAGCTGCTGCCTCGGGAGCAGAATTACTCGACTATCGAACGAGAATGCTTAGCGCTAGTATGGGCGGTAGAAAAATTTCATATTTTTTTGTACGGAGTACAGTTTATCGTACAGACAGATCATCAACCGCTACAATACTTAGCGAAGGCAAAACACCTGAACAGTAGGTTGCTAAGGTGGAGTCTAGTACTACAAGAGTACACTTTTCATATTCAAAATATCAAAGGTTCTGAAACCGCAGGTGCCGACTTCATGAGCAGGTTACGGCCATAGATACGAATTCAGGTGTTGCTAAAGATGGGAGGCAAAGCATTTCAACCAACCGGCGGAACATTGTTTACCATATGTGGATTTTTTTCCCTGTAAGTGTGCTCCTTAAGACTTGTTGTAGTGATACCAGTGTGCATGTGTTCATGCGAACTCCAAGAACGTATCCTGTGTGGTGAAACACGCATCCGGCAGTTTTTTCCGTTGGGAAAAACTTTTCGAAAAAGGGGCATGTTGTGATAAGTGAAGTGCGCGTTTCGTGAAGTGCGCGAGTGCAACCAGTGTTCGGTTTAAAATGTGCGTGAGTGCACCGGCATAGGAAGGAAGACGACGACGACCGATGGTGTGGACGCGCGCTTTCGCGATGTATTCGGTGAGAAAGACGATGGGCAGACGAGGCGCGTGAAGTTCGGACCAATGAGAGGCCCCAACGCTGGTTTGGAAGAAGCCCGAACGAAGAACGGGGCAGACGCGGCCGGGACGCGACGGAGGCAAGCAGGCTACCAGGGCGCGGGGGTGGCGGCCGAGTTCCTGAGGCAAGGCTGCTGCGGGCTCCCACCTGGTCGGGCACCCGAGCATCATCTATCGTCTGGCGTTGGCCAGGCCGCTCGTCGTCTGGCGTTGGCCAGGCCGCTCGTCATCTGGCGTTGGCCAGGCTGCTCGTCGTTTGGCGTTGGCCAGGCTTCTCACCATCTGGCTTTGGCCAGGCTCGTCCCGTTTCCAGGGCTACGTCCCAGCGTCGGAGGACGAACGCTGAGAGGTCACTGACCTTGGTGCGCCCGGAGCTACCTTCAACCACGAGCAACGCTTGGACCTCTGATCTACCTTGTCTGCACCCCATCGCATCAACCCTCGCCGTCTACAAGAGTGCCGCGACCGAACGGTGACAGTCGCTTTTGCTATTGCGGAACTTACGCATCCTTAGCGTTTCGCGGTCATTAGGTTAATTTCTCCTCGAATTTGTGTGCCTTGTTTGTTTTTTCTCTTATTCCTTTCTCTTTATCTAGTTTATTGAAAATATATTTAGTTGTTTTTATTGTGTACATAAACGGTCTCGTGTTCTCTTTACCGATGTGGGTTTTCTCATCGGTTTGTATGCACAAGAACCTACACGAGAGCTTGTGGGTTGACTAGCCTCGTGACAGTACCCCTCCAAATTTGAATTTCAGTGTGTGAATATTCCTTAGACATTTCTTTTTACGCATGAAATACGTCTTGCTACGGTTGCAGGTGACACCATGTGCAAATGCAAGACCTATAGCTATGGCATTATACGCATTGTTGCGAAAAATTAGGCAGATATTAGTAAGCGTAAGAGCTCGTCTCTTCTAGTCTTTGTGGTGCATCTTGTCATGCGCTACAGTTTTCATCTTAAATCTAGTACAGCTGTTTTTTGACACTGTATAGCGGAAGCGCACTCGTGTATAGACCGAAGTGTTTTAAGATAAGTTCGAATTACTCCGTGTTCCCCTCTGCAAGAACTGCTCAGCATAGAGCGAGTGTGAGAAGTTGACTTCAGGTTGCAGTCCCTGGCTGACGTCACTTTGGAGAAGCTATGTTTCCTCTTACACGCGCTCGAAAGGACCACTCAATTATTGGCCGATCTCCCCAAGAGGGTTTGAGCCACAACAAAAGGTGAACAAGAACAAGAACTGCAAACGCAGTGATAAGCCGCATAGGCTGCACCAATCTGGCAAATAGTGCCGCCCGAATATCGCGCCAACATACCACGGCACCACTTACCTCAGTTCGCCCAGGCCTTTCAGGGCAACGCTTCCTGCGGAAACTCTTGGCACAGAAGACTGCTGTCCATGGGGGCTCCAGAGCAATCGCGATGCGAGACCATCCACTACGACGCGAGAACGTCGCCCAATTCGAAAGCCAGCGTGCTGGCTTTCATGCAGACTGGAGCTTCTTGTTGGTATAACCATCGCGAAAGGCGATGACGCATATTTGAGCAATTCTCGAACAACGTCTGTGATATCGAAACGCGTTCGCTGAATCTGTCTGAAACCTTCGAATTCAGGCTGGATTGCTCCAGTGTTGATGCGGCTTTTCACTCGTTTTGTCAACAGTGTGATAAGCAATGTAGCAATGTAACGATAAGCACGTTTGACTTAAACATATTTTTTGCGTGCTTGTACCATGCTGATGTCTTCGATGTCATTGTTCAAAATAACTGCCGAAAAGAGCAGTTTAAAACATTTTCCCTATTTTTTACTGTAGGTAGAGAACCAGTAGGTATTTAGCCTAAGCGCAGTGTAGTTTGGTACTAATAGCTCACAGAGCTCCATTTTGATTCGTATGTATGTTCTGGGGCATAAAGAACTGGAAAGATTAGAAGCTTTGTATACTATTACATTGATATTTTTCCCATTGAAATAAAGCAGGTGAGTTCATTGCGTGAATTTATTGAACGTAATTTCCATTGAATACCAACCCATTCGTGCTTGTAGGGGTTCGTGCACACATGACGAGGCCAAAAATGGGCTTGCGCTGCCATCTCATGGAAGAGGTGAGCAAACACACCTCTGAAAACGGTCAAATAGCGCGTATCAAGTTCGCTTCATTGATGATATATATAATGCCTGTTCGCTGTGTCTCTTAACCACACCAGAAGTGAGGCGGTTCGGGCTAGTTGGTATAACATGACGACTGTTATAGCGCGAGAACAGAACGACGACAAAAGGACACGAAGGAGACGCTCGTCTCCTTTGTGTCCCTTTTCATTGTTCTGTTCTCGCGCTTTATACCCCAGTCAGGTATGCATAATTTCGTGAGTGAACAGTAGTGCCTTCGTTTTGGTTGTCCATATTACGAAGGACGTAGATTTATTGAGCCAGTCAGTGGTGCGTATAACGTCCCAGTCATCAAACGCAATGGGGGTCTACATGATAACACCTCCTAAGTTCCGGAATAAATCTCTCGTAGCACGGATTTTTCAGAGCGCAGTTGTTAAGGGTTGTCGTGATTTGTGCGCCCTATCAAAAAGCTAACAGAACCTTAATAAATACCGCTACTAACCACTGGTCCACTAAAAATTAAGAAATGAATAACTGGCCAAACAAGTGACTGCGAAGCGACGGCGGTGAGCCGAAGACCTCGAGTACGTACAACGAGGGAATATTAGGAATCGGATAAGAGAATGGTGGCTGAAGGAAGGCCCCTGAGTTGCACAAATCTCTCAAGTTTGGACGTCTCTGTCGTGTCACTGACCATACGCGTTTTAAAACAAACCTCTCTAGTCTGAGAATCAACACAGAAACAACGCAGCATAACCCTTGATAAGGCCTAGCATCGGCCTGGGTGCCACTAAATTAGTCATCGAAATCGCCCAGTTTCTCTGTTCCAAGCTTTGCGAGACCTAGTTCGAAGGCTTTCGTAGCTTCGTGCATGCTTTGGTTTAAGGCCACTAAGGTACATACCATGGCTCAAGTGGTAGCATAACGCTATTTCTGAAAAGATCCCGAGACTTTCAATAAAGGACGATGCTGATGATCACATTGTACTGATTAAATTACCCCTCCTTCAGCTCACTACCTTTCCACGCATGCACTGCTAAAAACGCATCTTCTTGTGACCATGAAATTTAAAACTGTAGCATGAAGTCGCAGGGAGCTTGTACGAGCACAAGGGTTCTGTCTAAAAAAAAGCAGAGCTAGCAGTAAAAAGACAATAGAGACAAACACCCAAGGCTTATGACGTTCGTATTTATTCGGGGATAATACGGTGGAGGGTCTATCGAGGAGGAGGACGTTTCAACAGTGCTACAATGGAACAAGTGTCAGATTAGTCATTGCACAGAGTTTTGCATTTTACCGCGTTATTTGGCTTTTGAAATCGCACAATGTTGCGCGCACAGAAAGATTTCGTTTTGAATACACAGAAGACAGGGTCTCTGCGAGAGATTGTGCCTACAGCTACTGCCAAACTTCACGTGTAAGATTCGTCTTCATCCGCTGATGGGAAGAAGTTCTTGACATGGCAACACTGTCCCATCAACAATGCAAGCGTATCTCATGCGTTCTCAAAAACAATAGCATTGTTGGATGACAGGGGCGTTGCTATGCCTGTTCCATGTGAATTCGTGACAGTTCGGCGCTGCGTGGCTCGACAGGCCATGACGTGAAGTACGACGGTTACCGTGGGCACATAAAAGCAGAACCAACGTGAACCAACGTATAGGTTGATTTCAGGCCACCAATGATCACGTGACATGACGTCATCTGTTTTTCTTTTCTTTCACGTAATCCTATGATTTCACTTTTGTTTTTACCTTGCGTGTCAAAGAATGAAGAGTGAGGCAGGAGAACCGGGTCAAACTACAGAACCTGTCGACAGCTCACCGTTAACTGTGCTCCTTAAAAGACATTGGCACTAGCCTAAATCTGATTCAGTTGCCCTTTTTTGAAAAAACAAAAACAACCTGTCACTCTAAATTAAAGAAAACAAATTGATATCTTTGACTAGTAAAAAAAATACAGTGCGAACATATTCAATTGTCGAGATTAGTTGCGATGTGAGCTAGAGCTGTGAGTGTACTTGTTTTCCTATATGATGACCAGAGGCCCACGGTCTGAAAAAAAAAAACTGCGGTGAAACAACATGATGCTTTGTAACAGCGCAAATGAACTCGGAAATATAAACTCAGGGAAACAAAAATGACTTGAGTTGGGCTAGTGGTTTGTTTCCTGAGCATAGTTATTTTATCTATGTGCAATCTGTTTTATCTGACGGTCGATTGAGGTGCTTGAGAAGTGCGTTCAGCAGCCGAACAAGTGAAGATAACATTAACCCGTTTTCATATTCGAAGGGAAGACGTCTCAGACGTCTAGTGGGAGACCTGAAATTTATTTTCTGCGGTCCTATAAACGCGAAAAAAATGGCATGTGGGCATAAGGCTGGGCACGCTCAACAAGAGAAGTCTACACTCGTTTCAATCAAGTATTATCGCAGAATTTCACGCTTGCGATGGTATATCCCTTATAGAGTTTAAAATTATAATTATTATTATTTCGATCGCAAATGATTTTTAAGAAAGAAGCATTGAAAGTGTAATTTCGCACTTATCCTTCGCGTCTTTGCATTAAAGCGAGAATTCAGATGAAGTATTCAAGCGGTTGGCAGTCTGTCTTACCTCCCGCATCATTACTAGTATCATATCACCCAGGGTTAACTTGTACAGCACTAACTTTGTTGGCACTGGGTTGCCAGGCGCGTACGCTGCTAATTGCACGGATGAATTTGTTTACGCGTCCTCAAGTGGTTTCACGACGCAGATAACAAGCTTCCACAACGACTCGCTCACAAACGTTTCCAATATCGCATATATCTCTCCTTCTAAACTCGGCAAGTACTGCTATAAGCTACGTTCTAAAGTGACAACGCTCAATAAATCTCTGTATCACATGGTCATCTTGCTCCTAGCGTGCAGTGTTGAACTCCGCGCAAGGATTCGGGGAGTGAAAACATATATATTTTTTTAAACAGAAGCACTCACGCGTACACAGCAATAACAGAGGCATGACGCATATGCACAAACGCCCCGGAAGAGGTCAAAAATAGAGTCTTTTTTTTTGCTTTTTCACAAGGGTGCTCCAAAATAGTTTGTACATCAGCACATATATGCGATACGTACATCTACGTCACTGGCCAACCGTGTCTTTTTTTTTCTCCTTGAAACACAGAAAATTTAATGGTAATCCTGTAACATGTACAATAACTCCTGGAAACGCTCCGAAAGAGCTGGGTTTTTACACGCAACACTATATATTTGTATATGACACTACAGACAAACGCGTTTACAGCATTCATTTTTTTTTCCTGTTGGTCGGTTGTTGTGCGATACGGATACAAACACAGCCGTGGTTCTCAAGCTACGAAAGTTTGGCTAATAAGAGAAGAAGGGGGAGGAGTGCAAGTTTGGGAGAGAGGAGGAGAAAGTAATGGCTGAAAGGAGGCGGGTTGGCTACGCTTGGCTTTGGAATGTATAAGGAGGTTACTACGCCTGTACTATCTGATGCGGCCGCGTCAATGAACGCTTGGTCGACTTGATTTGGAAAGTTGAACACAGGTGGACTGCATGCGCAGAAGAGTCTGTGCGGCGGCGAAAGTGCATGCGGCGTGAAGGCGATTCACACTACAACATCGGCTGACGCGGCGACGTTTCCGAGTGGATGTCCTCAGGCTTCGTTTTGACATTTGCACATACATACACACTTTGCGCGATTGTTCTAATGCGAACGTCTGATGCGTTCAGGAAGGAAAAAAAAGAGTGGGGATCGGGACGCGTGATGTTGGCGGCTGAAACGCGCAGCACTGGCCGGCTTCTCCCAATTCGACGTCAGGATTAGATACCTAGCTGTCAGCTGGCCAAGACTTACTCGCCAGACGTGCTTGGTGTGTGTGTCCTGCCTGCGAGTTATTCTTGTTCTGCAACATTCCGATACATTAGCCCACCTCTTAACGTAATGGAACTTTTGGGCTTAGACGAAAGCTTTCCGGAAATACAATGTGCGTTCAAGGCGTAATTTAGCACGTGAAGGAATATGGCTCATGGAAAAAGCTGAATCTGTACACCCAGCCTATAGTGTAACTCAATAACGTGAAAAAGTGAAAAGAAAAAAAAAAAGAAATTGAATAACGATGGCGCCTGCCCCGACATTGTGGCGTGAGCCCAGTGACTGCGCAGAAAGCGAGAGGCAATTGGTTTTGTTTACAATGAGCGTTTTAGTGCGTCCAGCATTGAGTAGGGGCAAAGGTCAGATGCGATAATCTAGGCTCACTGCAGTTTGTTAGGTCATCGCCGAATGCGTAATATTTAAGAACTAGACTTTTTAACCAAACGCATCGAAGGAGGTCCATCCGCGGCCATATTCAATCAAGCAATATTTTGCGTGCATAGAATTTAAAGATCGAAGAATGCATGCGTAATTGCAAGCGCTTCACTAAAGGTATGCTGGGATGATTGAACATATAAAGTCATCTCCTCTTGGGGCGACTGTTTAGGAAGCCGCAACTATTTCTATATTACATAGGATTTCAACTAGTCGAAGGACCTCGTTTATACTGGTAACAGTTAGGGAGCAGAGAATGTGATAAAGAGCAAATGGATTTAGTAATAGCTTTACTGTACTGCCCAATGCGCTGAGATGGTAAGCGAGACATAGAAAAAATGCGGTGAATAGTCACATTGCCGCAGTCATTTCGAAATCTGAAAAAAAGCGAGAATACAAAGAAGCAAACAGAGACACGTCCATCAAGTCAGCAGCTCATTGCCGTTCGTCATTCAGTCGATTAGGGGAAGCACGTCGCCAGGCTTGCAACGAGTCAGGTGATCGTCTACGACTGGTGCGGAGTCCACTTTATGCCGGGCCTCGACAAATGCCAGGCTGGTGGCAGACCTCTCAGTGGGAGAGCGCCTTCAAGATGGCATGCACTTCCTCGGCTATGGCCATCAGGACGAATTCGAACTGGACCTGAGGCAAGAGAAAGCGTTGAAAAACAAAAAAATGAGGGTTGTGGTTCGTGGATACTCATGCACACAGCACAAATGCATTTTTACATGTTTTTTTATTACATTCCATGCACATTAACAAAAGATGCTGTTCTCGCCGAGTGTGGCCTCCTGCACGTAAATACGGGATTGATTGATATGTGGGGTTTAACCTCCCAAAGCCGCCATATGATCATGAGAGACGCCGTAGAAGAGGGCTCTGGAAATTTGCGTGCACCCAAATCTTAGCACACGGGCCTATAACATGTTCGCCTCCATCGAAACTGCAGCCGCCGCAGCAGGGATTCGATCCCATGGCCTGCTGGTCAGCAGCCGAGTGCCTTAGCCACTCGGCTGCTGATCAGCAGTTAAATGCTGATCTATATTGCCGTCTGTCTATTTGGCGGTCATGTGTTCTTTCTCTAGCCTATTAATTGCCACCTGCTCGTCTGGCTCTTCATAAACGGCTAAGTAGTGCGAAATCGCGTACGCAAACACAAAAGTGAGTTTTCCATTGAGGCTTTAGATGCCTAATCGGGTGCAAGAAGTGGCCGTCGATTGCGTAGTCGTTGACACGAGTGATGCTAGAAATTGTGTGACGATGTCACCAAGTATTTCACCCTGACGTCACAGGTCGCTAAATTTGTAACATTCGTAATGGCGTGACTATGACGTACACAACGTGACTTTGCATTATTAGGTTTACATTGTCGCTCGGTTGAATGTGATCCGGTGCCTGAGACAACCCTGCACCACGCGGGGTGCAGATTGAATGGGGGGTCATTGCAATTGACTGCGAAGAAAAACAAATGAAGTATGGCTTAGCATTCGATGGTTTTAGGTCTTAGGCCAATGCATTTGGGGCCGTGTGACTTTTAGAGCGCATATCTTGGGAGCCTCCACTCAAAGCGAACACGGCGTCATCATAACCGGTAGAGCGAACGAGAACGAAAGACAGTGAACGCGGAACTCAGCTATGGATGAAAGGCGGCGATAGCGAGGAGTGCGTGCCGAGGAAAGAACGACAATGGCGAGACGTCGGGTTCCGCTGCGGCCACCCGCGGCGCCACGGTAGAATGTGACACCGTGTGGTCGCCGATGACGTCATCACTAAAGTATACGGTGACGGCGTCCCCCGATAACATATGCGCAAAGAAAGCGCGGCACGAGCGGAGGCCTGTCTGCGGCGGCTGTCGTGGAACGCGGCCACGCGCTGGCTTCTACGGTGTCCGGTTTAGCGAGGAAGTCGCGCTTTAGGCACCCGGTGATGCAGTTTAAAATATATGATGGCAGCGCACGAACACACAGCCTAGCAAGCAGGCGCAGCAAAACGAACTCTTCCAATGTGTAGCATAGCAAGTAGACGCAGCAAAATCGGACTTGCACGTGCCTATCATTTTCTTTTCTAGTTGTGAGCAGTGGGGTCATGGCTGATTATGTAAGCACCCAGGAAGCGTTATTTGAAAACGTGTTAAAAAGGGCACTGATACTTCAGCGTGTCACAGTGTTCAGCGAGCGTTTCATTTTCTTTGTATCCCTGGTGGTCGGTACCAACAATGCTGAGGTGGCCCAAAAAGCTTCGTCACGCCCACTGGTCCACTATCGCCACTGTCGGGTGCCTGTACACTCAGTCTGCGGTGGCTGGTGTGAAATTGTCGGCGCCAGTTCCGCTACTCACTGCGTTCTCCCTAATGTAAACTGTGTACTTATATACAAAATACTCTCAGCCAGTTGCTTCTCAACAATGAGCGACACCTACACAGCTGCACTCAGAATTCACTTGAGGCAGTATCGTAATCACCGGTGATCTATACATCGTCAAAGTAGAGGAGTTTGATAATCTAAGTGAGATGCCCAAAAAGAGCTATCGTGTCTGGTGCTTGGCCAACGTGCATGAACGTTGGAATCAAGGTCAAGCTTATGGATCGGCCTCGCACATTTCTACATTGTATGGCAATGCTGAGTCAAGCGACTGCGTAGCTGTTTTTCCCGCTCATGTGAATCCATCCTTATATAATTGGGTTATGCTAGACTTTGCTCGATAAGGGTTTAGCATGCACAGGTTTATGAAGTTTTGCAATGATTCACTCTGTCGAGTCTCTCCAGCAACGATTGGTCGCCATTCTTACCCTGTAGTTGGGGAGGTCGTGTTACGGAAATTATGAGAAATATTGAGGTGAGAAAGAAATTTAGAAATCAAACATTAGTTAGGTGCATTTTAATATTTCCAGCTTCTCCACCTTTCCGAGTTTTCGGGAGCAATACATAATAAAAATAAAATTACAACATTGCTTTCTACACTTTTGATTCAATATATCGACGTTAATCTCTTTCCACGAAGCTATGCGCTCAGCCAAGATTAGTGGGTCGCATTCTAGATCTATGCGCTTGTGTTGGCGCGTCAAATGCGTACGGTGAATGGGAAGAGGCAACCTACCTTGGTTTTTACCATACCGGCTCGTTGGTCGCGCATGTGCTCCAGAGTGGCTGCGATATCGATTTCCTTTGCTCCTGTTGATGACAAGTGCCACGTCATATATCGTTGTAAGCAATGTCCACGAAAAATCTATTGAGGAAAATTTCTTTACCTTTGGCCATTCTGTTCAGTACCATGTCGATCAGGCAGTAGGTTCCCGTTCTTCCAATGCCGTCACTGAATGTGACAAAAAAGTGAAGATAATTGAAATCAACGAGAAGGGAAACTCTCGTGAAGCGCTTCATTGTACTCTGTGCTACGAAATTCGATGTGTAAAGCTATCCTTATTTTTACTTTACGCAACCGGTAATGCCACAGAGCACGGTACAATATTCACAGGCTTCACTGTAATGCTAGCACAAAATCAGTGGGACGCACAGCATGAACTGTCGACTCAGTGATGTGAATATTCCTTGTTTGGGTAACACATTATGATGAACGTTCTGTACATGCGGGAAGTTTACATAATTTCATACCAAGGTTCTGAATACTAAATTCAAGATAAGTGCAAATGTTAAAATACTTTATGATGTACTTTAAAGAGCAATTCACTACCATTACAACTAATTATTGTACAGGCAGGCTTTTTATATTACTCCACAACGCAGTTTCAATTACCCACTGAATGACGTGCAATACTTATCTGCTGGGGATAAGGATTGCTAAGAAACTAACAGAATATGTAAAAATTTTTTTTTGAAACGCCCCCAGTACAACATGTTGTTAACATGGCACCACCCTCTCTAAGTGACTGTATGTAGCAAATTATTTCCCCCAGAAATGATATAAAAATGTGAGGTTTCATGATTGTTTAATTCACTGTAATTTCAATTTTTTGCAGTAATCTTACTGATCCAGTACGCAGAAATTCCCCCCAAAAAGGTAGAAGGTAGCTACTCTAAACGCGGACGTCGTGTTCCATAACGATATGCAGAAAGTAATGTATGATGTTTGTTGAGAAGTGAAGTATACGTCTAAATGTAGGCCACGATTACATACATTATGAAATGTCAAAACTTTATTCTTGTAGTTTTATGTGTTAAAACGACAACAAGAGTATTAGGTAGCTCATATAGTTTACGGGGTTTTTTGCACGAGAGAATGGTATTCCAGCCAGGTGCTCATAGGTGTGAGTACTTAGAAAAGGTAGGACCTCTTTTCCGCTCGCTTCAACCTTTCGATTTCCTTTTCTCGCCTTGCTCATCGCCATACCCTTGCACGCTGTACGGGGGTACCCTTGTATGGTGTACAAGGGTACGACGGTGATGCCTAGCCGTACCCTTGTAGGCTAGATAAACAAGCGCCTTCCATAACCTCAAACCACTAAGTGCGTCTTTTAGAGCGTTAAATCACTAACTTCCCTGTTGTGAAAGTGCGACTAGTGAAAATAGTTCTATAAAGCATGTGATTTCTTACCTGCAGTGAACTACAATGGGGCACGAACGTCCACGATATGACTTGTTCACCTTCCTGCAATGAGCAACACCCCACAGAAATACATGTTGTTGCTGTATCAGCACTGTACACTCCTGCACATGGTATTTTTGGTAGTAAAGTGAAGTTTTTAAGGATAATAAACAAGAAGAAAACGCTAAAAGAATGCATCGGAACTTGAGAAAAAGGCCACAATAAAGGCGGTGGGCCTACCAGCACTCTCTACCAAAAATGATGGGACTGGCCAGAAGACACAGTAAGGAGGCAATGATGACATATGATACTTTCAACTCACCGTATTAGTTCTGAGATTAAACAGGATTTTGGAGAACTCTGAGGTAATAAAAGCACTTTTTAGGCGTGAAAGCAAATCAGAGTATGTGTTTCAAGTTCAGAAATAGCTCGCAAACATTACACAAACGAGAAATGTTTGTAAATCCATATATCTAAATTTCAGCCAGTTGAGATAGTCGACATAACAAAATTAGTGAAGGTGACTACCCAATAACAGGCACCGCTTGCAAGCAACAAATTTAGCGTATAGTCATATATAATATTGCATAACACCTTCTCATGTTTCAGTCTTTATTATATTTCATGGTTGAACGGGTATTCACAAAAAAAGACACACACTGAAGCTTACGCATACATCTGCTCATAATGACCAGCCACTAAAAGAGCACACGCTCACTGCCATAATTAACCTTTTTAAACATTCACTTTTTTCCCGCAATCAGCTCAGCAATGAAACTAACTACCCCAAGAAATCACAGTTGCCTCCAGGGAAACATTCGCCATCGCGCTTCAAAGTCAAATTTAAATGCGAAGCAGCTTTTTGACTAGCCTCTGTAACGCTGTCGCTCAATCCGCACAATGCTCCCCTGACCGCAGGTGTTGGGGCAATGCCAAGTAGGTCCCGACTTCGCTCGCAGTGCACGCGTTTACGCTATTTTCTCCCTAGCCTGTCATCACTCGCCGCATGTAACACTCGCAGAACTATCCCTCCTCTCCTCCTCTCTCACCTCACAAGACCGTCTGCTAGTAAAAAAACTGACTGCTCGCTCTGCAGAACCGTTCACTGGCCAATCTCTATATGTAGGCACTGGATCACGCATTCGGATTTCAGTATTCAGTCAAGGGCGTCTTTGCTTGGTTTTCGCTTGATGAGCGCCAGCGTCACCGTCACCGCCTACACTCAAGTTTTTTTCACTTTTCTTTCCTGTTTTTTTCAATCTCAGCTCTCTCTCTCTCTCTCTCTCTATATATATATATATATATATATATATATATAAAAGGGCTCGTTTCTTCTTCTTATCACTGTTAATGAGATCTAACAGACAATATTGCAAGGAAAGTAGAGGAGAATTTATTAGGCCTCATTGTAATGTAAATAAGAAGAAGGAAAAGTGGATGAAAAGGTAACTTGTCGTGGGCAGAAACTAAACCTGTGACCTTAGAATAACACGTTCAATGCTCTACCAACTGAGCTACCACGGCGGCTATCCCCCCATCCACTTTATTGGGTATATATGTGAATTAAACGTGTGAGCGTCGGTAAGCGCCATCAGCAGTCATGACAGCCAGTGTGGAACACTCTTTATCAGCCTGTTTGGCGTCACGTAGCACGTGAACTTATTGCGAGCTAGCAGCTAACCAATAATCTATCGTATACGACATAAATGAAAAAAGTCTACCAGAACGAGAACCTCGTTAAAGAATGAAGGAAGAAAGTATGTACATAAGGGCTCATTTTTTTTTCTTTTAAGAAACATTATTCAGATCTAACAGACAATAATGCAGAGAAAGTATAAGGGAATTATTAGGCCTAATTGTAACGTAAATGTGAAGAAAGAAAAGTGGAATAAGAGGTAACTTGCCGTGGGCACGAACCTAACCTGTGACCTTCGAAGAACATGTTAATGACTTCCCACCAGTCTGCCTTTTTTATCTGAGATGTATTTAGTTTTATTTTATGTTTTTAAATGGTATTATCTCCCCCTCTATAATGTCTCACGCGGGTGTTTTAAATAAATAAATAAATAAATAAAACACTGTATAATGTAAATGTACACTTCACAAGATGATTAGGTATCTGCTAACTAGTGGCGAAATTCACACTGATTTTCGTTCCAGCATGCTTTTCGCAAATGGCCGGAAGATTTGGCTAATCATGTGACCGGCATCAGGAGTGGCCACAATGAGGTTTTATGACGCGTTTGCTGTATAATACATTTTAATATTGGTGAAGTTTTTTTTTGTTTTGGTAATGCTGGTGAAGGCAACAGGTGAGCTTGTTCGAATTAAACGCAGTGTTGTGTTTTTGAGCTCGAATTGAAACAACTTCGTTGCCAATAGCAACCCATACTTTGTCACCGAAGCTTCGCATTCCTTTTGTACTTAATGATGGTCGAAATACTTGAATATAAGTTAGAGAGAGTAAACATTATTTCAGTAAGTATTACTCCACTTGTGGTATGGCTTCGTATTTTCGACCTGCATCGAAGGCTTGGAGCTGAGCTCCATCTAAATTCTTGAAACGCAATACAGATATAAATATATATAGGCACATAAAGTTGTTTTCGAAATTCCCTTCATTGCTTTTCGTTCAGCAAGGGGGAAGCTTTCTTGTTCTTGTTTAGGTTGCGCAGATATATCTCGCGTAAAGTATACTGGCTAACAATGAGGTGCCATTCTCACAACCTTCTGAAGATAAAAGCCTCGATTTTACATCCTATGTGTTCGTTGGACAAACGGCCCACGCCTTGTCGCACGCCACAAGATTAGGAACGTGGAGTATACGAGACGTATTGTTTCTTTAAGGAACTCTGACCAACGACCCAAATATATTAGTTACCAAGCAATAGACACAATCACTTTTCAGTACAAGCGATTACGAACGCATGGCGTGACGAAAGAACAAAAAAGAGTAGTCCATTGCACACAATAAGACGCAGTGTACTAGTTTTGGCATGAGTAATTAAATCATTTCGTCTGCATTTAGTACAGGGAAGTATGTGCATTGTAAACTGGAAGAAAGTTGCATAATTTATTCGCACATGTACGGAAGACATTGCTGTAATTACTTGCGTTGTCATCATCTTTGTCAAGAAGCACCCACAACAATTCGTACCAATTCACAAGTTGCTGCACAATGACACCTATGTCATCGAAGTGGGTGCTTTTAGCGATTGCTAAAATCACGTCTCTGTTATGCTTTCTTTTTTTGCACAGTCGTCACTTCCATAAATTCAAAGCACAACGCATTAGAGAGAAAAAAAGAAAGAGGGGAATCGGCCAAAGAGAGAGAGAGAGAGAGGAAAGCAAAGGAAAGGCAGGGAGGTTAACCAAGCTGCTACACTGCACGGGTAGTTGACCAATAAAAAAATTAATGCTCTAACTCAGCTGGCCAGTACGTTTACATTTCCTGTCTTATGATGTCTAAATATAAAAGTCAAACGATCATAATTATGGATACAAGTAGGCCCATTCATGTAACATGAAACAACAAACAAACGAAAATATAGCCCGGTGTTTTCACGTTTGCAAACGCGTATCAAGGTGGTGCGCACTGAGCCGCACAATGGTATGTGACTGTAAGACACAAGAGACCACAGCTGTGAACTTGCACATTCTACGTGGCTCTAATGCGTATACGTTCTAAACAATCGACATTTTCCGAGACCGAATGCAAAAGGCAACAGAGGTCACTGGTATCGCACACTGCACAACCAATCAGCGTCACAAACGTACCACTTACAAGGCGTTTGTCAAGGAACCATCAAAACAAGTGCAGCCGGAGTCAAGGTTTGAAGAAGCACGAGGTAAAAAAAAAGCTGAATCGTTCTGCTGCTTCAACAGGTGCTTTGGAGAAAAGCTGCCACAGGTACGTCGGATAAAATCTTGCACACATCACTTTTGTGAACTTACACATCCAGCGTGTTCTAAAACACGCTATCAACATATACTTTGAAGATCAATCAAATGCAGTCACAAATTGTTGTGAATTCCGCCATTTTCTCAGACATGGTGGTCTGTAAACTTTTAACGCCGCTTTTACATTATGCAGTTGCATAGCGGTCAACTCCAAGAAACTACTTCGAACACTAGTTAGAAGGTTAAAGATCAGACGCCAGAATTGGCGAGAAAATGAGTGAGCGAAAGACATGAAAGAATGAGAAACGGAAAAAAGATGGTACATTGCAGAGGTGTGGCAGCAGGTTCGAAAACATAGCGTGCAGTAAAGTACAGACAGAGAGAGATGCGTCTTGGCCACGAAGTGCGTGCTGCAGCCAGGCGTCGGCGCAGGTGAGGAGAAGATTCAGAAGGAAGAGAAGAAGGCGCAGAGGCGAGGGCGGTGGCTCTCCTCCGCCGCACCCATCACTTTTGTGACTATGCAATTCGCAGGTGCACAATTGCACCAATCACAAAAATGATGAGCACAACGAAGGGTATAGATGACGGACGAGGACCCCCGCAGCGGAAGAAAGATGAACCGAGGCCGGAACACCATCCGTCTAGGCGCAACAGACCCGGTTTCATAGAGGAAGATTCAGTCCGAGGGACAGGCATACAAAGAACTCAAAAAGAGATGCAAGTATATCGCCCGAACAACAGTCGCGTCAGGCCGCGAGCACAGGGCGTCGATGCATCACGCTTTAACAGTTTCACAATAAATATTATTAGGGTTTAACGTGCCAAACCCAAATATGATTATGAAAGACGTCATAGTGTAGGGCTCCGATAATTTCGACGACTTACGGTTCTTTAACGTGCACCTGAATCTGAGTACAAAAGCATAAACCATTTTCGCCTCCATTGAAAACACATCCGCTGTAGCCGAGATCCGATCCCGCAACCTGCGGGTCAGCAGTTGAGTGCCGTAACCGCCAGGCCACCATGGTGAGTGGATTAACAGTTTCGCACTGCTATGCTTGTGCACTCGCTCATTTTTTTTGAAACATGAACGCATGAGCTTGGAACGCTGAATCAATTAGCGCTTGTTCCGGGCGTTCTGACGTGCGGATCCAGAAACAACTTGGCACAAGGCAGCTGCAACAGGACTGTTCATCGCGTGCATGCGCCTATTCTCATTCATTTCACCACTGTGCTTTGTCACACGCCGCTTATTGACTGAGCAGCCAACACTCGCGCGTTCAGGTAAAAAACAAAACGCGGCTGTAATTATATTTTTGGTGTTTCCAGTGTGAACCCATTGTGGTCCGGTCAAAATTGCCATAAACAGCATCAGATGCGTCATTTTCTAGTGAAACCTTCTCGTACGTTATCGATAGAATTAAATACGATTTCGGGTTACTGGTAAAACGTTTGATGTTAAAATCCTCGGCTGCATTATTCTTCACGTGCATGTATTGAGCCAGTATTGTAAAATTATCTCACTTACTCATACGTGATTTACGTTAACGTATGCTCATATAGTTTCTATTGGGATGATGATAAACAATTTAACACGAAGACACAAAAATAGCTTAAAATTAGCGCTTTCTTGCTTAGAAAGAAATGAGGTCAATCAGGTTAATGAGCATGGTCTTCCTTGTTCATAGAGAGTGAATTTAGATTGTGTGTTTTGTGCGAAAACTGCAATCAATAAAAACAAAAGCATGCAAATAAAGGCAACCTACCTCAGATGTGTAATATCACCTTGCCTCTATCGAGCATTAAAGGAAAGTACCGTTCTTTCGACGAGAAGACACGATAAGCTACAAGTAAAGCTCGAAGAAAAACAAGTGACAGCAGTGCATTTGCGTCCGAGCAGCAGCTTGCAGCCATGTCACACATTTTTGACGGTGCCAGCTGGTCTACTAATAAATGTTTTATTTTTTTCGCTGGCAAAATGTGCACCCTGAAAGAAACGAACATTGAAAACTTTCATGTTTCTGGAACTTTCACAGCGCGATAACGACACTGATGTCTGACAAAATAATTTTGTTGGTTTCATTAGGTCGTGTCTAACAGAGAAAATGAGTTCTCGACCAAGACCCCGCTTTTCGTTGTAGATGTTACACTAATATATCGGCAAAGGAGTTCTGGCGAAAATGTTAGAACGTGAAAGCTATAGGGCGTTGTATGCTTTCGCGGTAGTTTGCTTTCTCTCAAATTAACATGCAAAGCATAAAACTTGTACGCGCGTGAAGTAGCGATCTCGATCGAACTGTTTAACAGACTTCTCTTACACTTAACACTGGTATGCTAAGCCTGCTGAAGTGGGAGTGGCTGAAGTCTTAGTCTCCATCAGTGCTAGTCTCAAAACACGTACTGCTTTCGTAAGTTGTCAATATGGCCACCGCTTCTGCAGGGCGTCACTTAATACAACGATCATAAAAAGTAAAACAATAAAAAACAAAAGCTAAAAAATAAATCAACCGATTCAGCATACATCCCTATAAGCACAGCTAAACCGTATGTGTTGCAGTACACGGGTGGCAATCCTTGTGCTTCAAAACTTTGCGTATTTTTATAACATCTCATCTTGCTCTCATCGAGTTCTCATTATGTCCGTATGATGACAACAAAAGCGCTATATAGGAACTTAATCAACAACATGTAGCCAGGTTCTGTCACATGTTGCACGACAATCTTTCAAAGCACAAATGAAAATCTTTTGCTTTGGCAATACCGCATGTAAAACACGCTTAAAACACACAATTAAAAAAACAGGGATGACTATACATTTGAACTTCTTGCGAGGCAATCTCGTCAGGCTTTGTATAAAACCAACAACAATGTAACTAGAAAGTTTTACACATCACAGTTACAGAATGCGACGTGCACAGATCGACACACTCTTAGGGGAGCAAAATGTGTATACTGTATCTGCGAGTAGTTTGCTTTTTGCTGCACGTTATTTGCCTAGCATCGTGCTGCTGGACACACACATGATTAGCATGCAGTATATCGACAGTAACACGTTCCCACAAGCGTGCGTTGCACTGTCGCCTGACAGGCAAGCCCGTCAAGGTAACTGATGTGTTATTGTTACCGCAAGACAAGGGAAAAAAAGAAGAAAATTGGGGACCTTTAAGCTTCGGCTGCAGGAGTTGAACGCGACAGCGATATCCTGTACCTAGTGCGTACTTCAAACACTTCGTGGATAAAACCTTTTTTTAACTTGCTGTACAACCACTACGTGTTCTTAAGAGAATAGGCGCAGTAACGTGTGTGCCTTATCTAGCGGGTGACCAGCTTTAAGCCATGAAGTTATTACGATTGTCACTTTTTGTGACATCCGGTGGCAATGTACGCTTCTAGCACGAAATATAAGTGCGATACTTCATGTTGTATTGTGAATCACGTATACAGAACGTGTTTGTAAAGCGTAACAGTTGATGAATAATTGAAGTGTGGGGTTTAACGTCCCGAAACCACCATGTGATAATGGGAAACGCCGTAGTGGAGAACTCCGCAAATTTCGACCACCTGACGTCGACCATCAAAATCTGAGCACACAGGCCTACATCAATTTCACCCCCATCGAAGATGCAGCTGCCGCAGGCGGGATTCAATCCCATGACCTGCGGGTCAGCAGCCGAGTACCTTAAACACTAGACCACCACGGCGGAGCGTGAAGCATAGAAGTTACTTTCGCTGCATTTCCAAGCAAAAGAAGTTTTCACTGTATTCACAAGCACAAGCGTGGCTGTGTGGTAGAACGCGCACTTGCCACTCAGACTGAGAATTTCTAAAATTTATTTTATTTTATTTTCATCTTTTTTTTATTTCTCGGTCACGCACAAGATGATGATATTTCGCTCAAAACCAACGACGCTGAAATTTCTGCGAAACAAGTTTTTTAACGTTATCGCTTTAAAAAGGGCGGGCCCTCGTGCTCGAAATGATAACTGGCGAACTGAAAGCATATAGCAACAATTAGAACACGCGTTTCCCTGACGCTGCGCGCTATCCGGACGAACACCGGTTGACCATCGTCGGTATTGACACAGAGAAAGTGACAACACACGCAGTTATGGTGTCAAGACCCGACACGCGGAGATACCTGAAGAAACGAACATTGCTCTGGCCATAACGCACCCCGAAACTCAAATTGTGCGAAGTGACTCGCGCTCAGCAGTAGGAAATTTCGATAAGGTTAGAATTTCGACTGAAGTCTTCTGCGTACTGGTGCCTCCCGGCCTGATTTGTCAGGCTACTTGGATCTGGATCCCCGCCCATATGAGCAAAGTGTGCGTAGCACACTCCGCTACACGCGACGCGACAGTCCGGGCAGTAAGCGATGGTCTTGGTGAAGAGTGTGCGGACTGGGATGGACTTACGGGGTACACTGAACTGACCAAGGTGTTCTGCTTAGCCTGGCGACGCTATCTTCCGCCCCGTGGCAATTTATGCAGAGCCCAAGCAGTCACGCGGTGACAGCTGCCGACGGACAGTTATCCTAATTTACTGCTGCATCACCGAATATACCATGATACCTAAGCCCCGCCGCAGTGGTCTAGTGGCTAAGGTACTCGGCTGCTGACCCGCAGGTCGCGGGTTCGATTCCCGGCTGCGGCGGCTGCATTTCCGATGGAGGCGGAAATGTTGTAGGCCCGTGTACTCAGATTTGGGTGCACGTTAAAGAACCCCAGGTGGTCAAAATTTCCGGAGCCCTCCACTACGGCGTCTCTCATAATCAAATGGTGGTTTTGGGACGTTAAACCCCACAAATCAATCAATCAATACCTAAAGCACCTACTTCTGTAAGGTCTGCCAGACAGACATGGCTACGTTAACACACATGCTATGGAAATGCCAAGCTACAGCGAAACGCATTAGTTGAAATGTTTTCTTGACCAGGTGGGAAGCCGCACTGTGGAGCTCCGAGCTCGCCGACCAACTCTGAACAGTACACCAGGCCCATGACGCAGCGAGAGAGGCAAGACCTTGGCGTCGTGACATGAGAGACCTAAGCCCAGGCCGTTAATGTGCCAGACAAATAATAAAGTTTTTTCACCCACCTTCTACGAGCAGAACTCTCGGATAAAAGAATGCATGCGAGCTGTAACAACGAGCCATTGGTCTGCTTCGGCTGCTTACTACTCGCACACAAATGTGTTAACAACATAGCGAATAGACACAGGAGCACAGATCAATCGGTAGCCTATGAGTTGGTGAAGTGTTTGGCAATGCGAAGCGATTGTCCCGCACTCTCAGACAAGTTGTGCGTCCAATATGAGACGCACTTACAAGTGCCCACTTGCAATTGTGTTCATGTAAATTGCCGCTTTGGATCTCGTTCCAGCAGAGCCAAGCCTACAGCGCAGGGTCTTTCGAGGAATTGCTATAGCGGAAGCCATACGTCGGTAACGAAACTTGATTCCCTCCCGAAACATCAGTAAGCATGCTGCGGTACCGTTGCGACCAATCAGCAGAGAGAAGGCTGAATAGAACACGCGTAATTACTCGGTGGGCAGGACTATATATTTCTTAATAAAACGAACTGAAATAAATTATGCTTAGGCTAGCTTGAGTGTCGCTTTCAGCTTCAAAACTTCAAGCGGTCGAGTCGTCAGGAAGATGCTAGGCGAACGGGAACGCGGTATCTCAATATGCAAGTATCGAAGCAGAACAGAAACGCACGAACAAAAGCAAGTTGAAACGGTGAGGTTGCGCCCGAATTCTCGCAAAGCTCAATTCTTGCAATCGAAGCACTCGCGTCGGCACACGACTTCATAACAATGGCACGACGAGGCATAGCACATTGAGAGCTTTATTAAGGCGTCGTTTTCTCCTGATCAGCCAGCGCCCGACGCGAATCTTTGCAGCACGTACGTCACAGCTGGCTGCTCAGTCAGGCAAGGGACAAAAGGGGGGAGGGGGATTGTCGGCGAAAAGCTGTAGGAGAAATGGTGAATGCGAAACGCATCTCTCGTATTTCTCTCTTGTCTTTGCTCCCTGCAACAGTCGCGCCGACGCAAGTCGAACAGGCGCGGCGCGTTTCGACGAATTGGGACTTACATACGCGAGTCTGGATTCCTGCGTCGCACACAATTCGTGCGGTGGCGCGTAGCGCAACACTTTTGCGCGTCACGCATCCGAGGCACAGCTGTCGCAGCAGCTCATCGCCTCAATGAATCGACACCGTCGAAAACGTTAGAGTGGGGGGAAAGGGGAAGAGTCTGCAAAGATGCAGTAGTCAGGGCTTTTGCGTCTTAACGCGACATTGCGAAACGGACTTAGCGGGAAAAAGTTCCTCCTGATTAATTATACAGGCAAGCGATCGTTTGTAAAGAGCGCGCAGGCAAGCTTGTTTGTGGAGCTCGCAACGGGGGAGTCGCATCGCCTGAATACCGCCACTCCTTTCCGCTAGAATAAGTCGCAGTAGAACCAGATTATGCAAATTAAAAAAAAGAAATAAGCAAGTATAAGCACATTTGCAATTGCGTCACACCAAAATATTAATCAATTACAACCAATTACTGCTCCTTGAAAGTACTTGAGTCGCTTGTATAAAGCAAGCAATTGTTTACTCACTCTTTAAAGCTACTCGACTTCTTATGTTTTCTAGCACTTTACAAATATCTTGGAGAGTAAACGTGTGAATACCTCTGCCCGAACTGCCGCATGTGGTATTCCCCGAAAGTTCTTTTGAAACTTCATGTCGGCCGCCATTTGTCATTCTCTCGTGAAGAAGTTGCCAATAACACTGATGATTCACTCGACACTGAAAACTCACCGCGTAGGTAACAAATAACATTGTCGACGAACATGCTGTGGGCTGAAGGATGGCGGGCGCAGTTTTGGTTACTTGCTTCCCGTGCGTAAGGTAGTGGGTTTGCATTCTTTGTGGACTCGGGCACCGACCGTTTTTCTGATGAAAAAAGTTGGTGCTCCAACCTGGCACTGGCGTTGAGGACACTTATGTCGGCGAAGTGCTCGTTCCGTTCGTGATACGCTTCCCTCCCTCCCTCTCTCCTTCCCTCCCTCTATTCCTTCCTCTCTCCCACCCACCCTCCCTTATTTTCTCACTCACTCACTCACTCCATCACGTGATTGAGTGTGACACGCGAAGGCGGACACCAAATTTCTCGCCTCAAGTAGTATTTAAGCTTCCGCTTTAACAAATACGGGAATGTTAGGCTACTGAGCACGGGCTGGTGCAACGGTTCCTGTTCGTCGGTTGGTCAAGCACACACCGAGTGCAGATAGCAGCTGCGACACGTTACGGTGGTGACCACAGACACACGCGCATGGCAAGCGACGCGGGCGGAAACGGGCCTGTAACCCAGGAGTCGCAAGATAGCGAGCGAGCGAACTAGCGACTGTTAGTGAAGTGAGAACGAAAGAAAGATCAAGCAAAGCGCGCGAAAGCGTGCCGCGTGAACTGACAGACGGTGCGAGAAGAGGAGGAGGAAGTGTTCTAGAAAGAGGAGGGCGTGAGGAAAAAAAGATTTGCGCACGGAATTAAGCCCAAACCTTTTGTCGCAACAACGCCCTCTAGCATAGTGCCTTCTTCATCCCGTTGACTTGCACCGGTTCTTCGCGTACACGGAGAGAAAGAGGAGGAAGCGAAGGGGTCCCTGCGTAAACAACAGTTACCCTAACCACGAGAGACTGTGTACAGCAGCGACCGACGCGTGCAACGTTGGGAGCAGCGAATAAATCCTGGCACACAGGCGGGGTAGATTCTGCAGCTGAAAAACCACGACACCACCGTGGCAAGACTCGAAGGAGAAAAAAAAAGATTTGCCTTCGCTCAAGATGAACGCAATAGTCGCGGGAAAAGCGACGAGTTGCACGCGGTGAAAATGAATCATACAGGAAGAATAAAAACAAAAGCGACAGCTACTGAAGGGAATAAGAACAAACAAACAAGCAAGGATCTTTTGAGCGCAACATTCGTTAATCATCGCTTCTTTGCACCGGCTGTCCGCCCCAAACGCACCGCAGACGTTTTCTTCACAATGTTAATTTCTCTCGGCGAACGTGTTGTCTTCCGTCGCATTCGCGCGTAAAACCGGTCTCGGTGGAGAAAGAGAAATAGAACAAAATGAAGTTGTATGAGGAGCGGGAAGAGAAAGATTGAAAATTTCTGAATCAGGGGGAAAGATTTCGCAGACACAAAGCGTGTTTCGAGAGGCTGAAAATTGTTTGCTCTTAACCAGAATACGTGCACCCACTCCCTCGCACTCCCCCTCCCCTTTTTTTTGCTCGTGCCATTTTTCCCGTTAATTCGCGCGAACCTCCGCAGTAACATTGGGGAATGATGAGAAGCGCGAGGGAAAAGCACACGAAAAGGAAGACAGATAGCGGAAATTTAAACGGTAAAAAGGAGAAGGAAGAAGAGAAGGAGAGAACGGTCGGCGACGATGGAAAAACGGAATTGTTAATCTTCTTTTTCCCTCGACACTCGCGGATTGAGGAATAAAAAGAATCGGTGGAAAGATTGCCTGAAGAAAATAAAAAAATAAGCGGCGTCTCGTTGAACGCTTCTTTTCTTTTCTTGAGAAGCTCCACGTTTTAGACGCAAACGAAACAATCGCCACGCGCTACGATGGATTAAGAAAGCGGAGCAGTACCGCGAACAGAAAACTATGTAGCGAATCGAAAGTATGATGAATACGGACCCGAAGAGCGGTAAGAAAAACGACCGAGAGAAACAGAAGCTTTTGATGAGCGCCAGACCTGTTTTCGTAAAGCGAGTTGTTGCATATTTCCATAACGAAACGTACATATCTGTGTAAGCATTAGAACGAGTTGTTTGATAACTGTTGTGAAAGGAGGTGCATGGTACACGTGACCTAACAAAATGATTCTGCGCACATGCGTATGCCTTTGTCGTTTTTTTTTTAGTAGGAGGGGGTATAGACGAAGGGGCGTGCGTGCAAGGGGCGGCTTTTCTCTAGCTACCGCCTCCGTTTCTCTCTTTCACATTAGCTGCAAAGGAATGAAGAGGTGCGAACGTTGTTCACAGCCCTAATTACCTGTGTAATACACGCATCGTTATTTGACTATTTTGTAAGTTGGCTCTGTCACTGTACACCTCAAATAAAGGCGTAGCACCCTTTACAGGACGAAATCCCGAGTTCGTGAAATGAGGTCCATGTACGTGCGTTTAAAAAAAGTTGTTAAAGATTCAGAGTAACATTGTACTCTACTATGAGAGAGCATGAAGCCATCCCGTGGGCTTCACACTTCTTGAGGCCGTGTCGATAACTTGAACAGACCAAGACACACAAAAAGCTAACATAGGCGTAGGGTTAATATCACGCGTACCACTTCGAGATTCGTAAACTGAATATGGTTTGCAATGTCATAACTAGTATTGCGAACCATTTTGATTCTGCGTGGACGACCATATCCAACACTACACGACGCAAGTGTTTTTATTTCGTAAGACTATAAAGGTCTCTTCTTAAAGTATGTTGTAAGTATGAAAAAGTTTCGAAATACACGCCGTCATATTAGCAAGCTGGTGGTAACAAGCTAGCGCTACACCACTAAAAGCGTGAATCATTGGGTACCAGGCGACCGATTACGCACCTACTTCAGGGCGAAGGCCTGAGAAAAACGTGGTACGTCTTGTTAATCTGCTCACATTTCACTTGTTTAAGCTTTGTTCAACACACTATTTTAATGTGGTGGGAGTACATACGACAATTATTCCCGATGGAAGAGCACTGAAAACCAACTAATAGACTAAGTGTGCTTCAGTATAACTTCTCTGGCGCAATAGGTGTTCGCCGAGGGTATTATAGTGGCGCGAAGTTTGAAAAAAAAAAACTGGCCCCGTATCTGCATGTAATCTGCAAACGTCGTCAAAAGACGATAGTCTTGCGTGTGTAGAGGTTGAACAAGACATTTATTTGATGTTCTGCGCAAGAAAATCGGTGAATGGTATTCTAGAGGCGGTGCGTTAGAGTGCCTCGAGCGTGCAGCAGAGGCGAACGAGTGCATCAAGGCACGTCACACGTGAGACATAAGCGCCATCAGGAATTTTTTTTAGAAAACGAAGCGTGTGGCTCTGAGACGAGTGTGCGCGCCCGTCTCAGAGATGATAAGGTGTAGAACGCAAGGCGACGGGTAGGTGCCACCACCGCCTCGTTTTAGCAAAGTGTTGGAAACACTCGTCTTTCCGTGCAAGCGTTGCATGGTCAGCGCACCGCGATAAGCGCTACGGTCCTTAAATTACTTATGTATGCCCTTTCTAGTAAAAGGCTCACATACAGAATATATACGTGTTGTTATGGTGCCCCAGACATGCGCAATATTTGTTTTTTAATTGACAATTGCACAAGCAAAAATGCTCAACCTTGAGCAATATAGGTGGGCGCTGCGGATGGGGTCGGCCATTTCAAGTACCCGATGCCGTTAAGATTGGACAAACAGACAAACGTACAGACAGGCAGACAAAATGTTTTTCGTCTAAGGTCCTCAAGAAAGACTATCTTCTTTAAAAAGTAATCAGAAGACGTCTCTCCTTCATTAGCTTTCGCCACTTTTGCGAAGCTTGTGCATTTGCAATATGCCCAACCTGATGAGAAGTGCACATCCTTAAGACATATTGCACGCATTAAGCAGAGCTGGAGTGCGTGCTGAATGAATGACCGCTTAAAAATACGTAACTAAAGTAAACCTGGAGACAATTAGTAGTAAACGCTTCACTAGAAGTGCTCTACACGACAATGTAACAACAGCCATAGCTCACTACCAACCTAAACGAGTAGTTTTTCTTTTTTTTGTTATCAGCGCCAGGACCTTGGGGTGGAAGAGGAGGCACCGCTAAGAGGTGCTCTTAGCGAACAACTCGGTCGCCATCGATAATTTATGCACGTGATTAATCATATTCCTGCTACTTGCTGCGTTCATTGTTAGCCACCGGGCTCGCCGGGAACGTATTCTGTGCGCGCAGACACACGTGCCGACGTTTAATCTATGTGTTTCCGAACACTAAAACATGGTGAGCGAGAAAGAGAGAGAGGCATTAGCGACGCGAAACGTGCTCATTCACTTCACCGCGAATTTTCAGCGTGCTTCTGTTGCGAGAGCACGAGCACTGCGTGGGTAAAGTTCACAGACTGACCGAGAGACAAAAAAAAACACATAAATGAGAAGCTGCAGATGAAAGGAGGCCTATAGCCGCGGAGAACATTCTGTCGCCATGGCAGAATTTCTCTCGGGCAGCTTTCCCAAAATGAATGAGATATGTTAATCCCCGGGCACAGTTCAAAGATGCCTTAAGTGCCTTAAAAACAGCAGGGCGCAGCCGCTAAAGCTGCGGGGTGCTCGCTAGGCTCGCAGAAAGAAGCTAAGCGAGTTGCACTGGCAGTATAGTAGCACTGCAAAAAAGCGGCGGCCGAGCACTCATTACAAGCGCAGCAGACCTCATTAACGTCGATTTAGAAACGAGCATTGCTCGCCGCTGCCGCTCATGCTACGCCCGCCTTTCTCCTGCAGCCTGTTGCGCGGCCCGCCGGGTTTTTCTATCTTTCCGAATGCCGGCGACGCGGTGTTTGGGAGGGGGGGTTTCTTTTTGCATCTCCTCTTAAATGGTTCCCGCCCACCCAGTTCACTTTTCCTATTCTTTTTCTCCTCTTCCTGTGTATATATTATATCTTTTTTTATTTCTACAGCAGTCTCTGCAGGAACGCGAAGCAAAGTTTTCGCCGATGAGGCGGCGCGGGAGGAAGGCCCGCGCTAATGCAAGCGGAATTGGCCTTTCATTAATGACTGCGCTCTCGAACAGAAAATAGCGTGCCAGCGTTCCAGCCAACGGGCCACGAGCAACCGAGCGGCCAGTCCGTGCCCGCTTGTTCGGCCGCCGCTTTCCTCGCACGGTAGTGCATTTGCCTGGCTGCGGAAGGGACGTTGCCTTGCTTGCACGGGAGTTGCGTGCCTGTAATTTTGTTCTTTTTGTTTTCTTTTAAAGGCTGTATATCCTCCGTGGAAGCTGCATCGCTGCCCTGCACCACGAGATGTTCCAAGAGGAGGAGCTACCACCAGCATATACGGGAATGTGGGAGATTCTGCGAAAACTTAACTTCTGCGAAAACCCTTCTGCACTGTCGCTGTTTGCTTCTTTTTTGTTTTATGACTGGAGCTTTAATTAGCGGGCGTTTAGATGTTTGAGATTACTGGTGACTGAGATAAATACGGGGCTAGGCGGGCCTGAGTTCCGTTAGTCAAAATGATCGACGGTTAGCAAACGAGCATTTTTATTGTCTTTTGGCTTCTTATGAATAAGATTGACCCTTGGCACGTATGTCTTGCTTTGTTTTGACGTATAGAAGCTTTCGAGTAGTAGGGAAACATGGTCGATTTGACGAATAGGAACCTGCCTGCTCAGCAACGAGCGATGTTGTGAGTGATACCTTTGTTGAGAGAAGAAAGGAAGAAAACAAAAACAAAAAATATATATGTGCTCGTCGTAAACGACATACAAGCCATTGGAAAGACAAACACCGCCTCAATAACGTGTGCACAGCTGCCGGCTAAGAATATGGGCCGAAGTAGCAAACAGCGTGACATTCGGCATTCCACCGGTGATGGGGAATAGTAACGGCAGGAGCAGCAAACGAAAACACTGCGTAGGGTCTGTTCTGTCATTCATCTGTGGCTGTAGAAAATAGAGTTTAAACAGCGCGGAAAAATACACGGCGCACAGAAAAAGGACGGGACTAGCGCTAACTTCCGACAAAAAATTTTCTGACCAGAAGGCTGTTAATATACACGAGTGAACAGGAAAAAAAACAGGAAAAGGTGACAGATTCAAAGATACGACATATCATCAACAATCACTGAGCCTGCGGAGCTGACCCTCGCAACTCAAAAAACATAGCTCTCTTTCTGGCATGCAGGGCAACTGATTTGCGACTGGTTAGGCACAGGCCGCAGTTTGTCGACTGTGCACTAGGCGTGGTGTACAGAACACCTTTGTATTGCGGTTCATGTCACGTGGGCCAAACGGGCAGATGTCCAAACGAACGCTCACGGGAACACGCCAATATTGTTCGTAACGGCAAAGATGGCTTCCGGGTGCAGCACGTGGGCACGTGTGGGTGCACTCTGCTGTTCGGAAAGACGACAGTGCTCGGTAAGATTAATGAAGAACACGAGCGTATAATCTATGAGGCTGCTCAGATGGCGCTTTAAAGAATCGCATGCGTAAGAAAGCCATCAGTTGTTCTGTCAGAAAGAGGGCTATGTTTTCTTGTTTCTTTTTCTTAGGTGCGAGGGTTAGCGCAGCAGGCTCAGTGATTGTTGATGATCATTCGCATCATTAAATTTGTCGTTTTCTCACTGTTTTTTTTGTTCACACGCGTATAATAACAACCTTCTTGTCAATAAAAATTTAGTTAAAAGTGAGCGCTTGTGCCGTCCTTTTCCTGTGCGCCGTGTATTATTTCGCGCTGTTAAACCTCAAGTATGCTAAACCAACTAGCTCAGTCAGCCACTCTGCTGCAGAAAGATTTTGTTAGTGAGTACCTCAGCTGTGCAACGTCTGTATATTCTGACACAGGATTAACGTGCAAATCAGTCTGGCCTGCGTCGACAGGGTGATATCAATAAAGAACGTTGCGAACGCATCATCATCCTCATCACCATCATAATCATCATCATCAACAACAACAACAACAAATTCTTACAAAAAAGACGCTCACAAACAATTTGGGCACTCAAATAAATTTCAGCTCACAAAAAGCCAGTGAGGCTGTACCACTCCTCAAGAGAGGTCCTATAGAGCCTGACTGGATGCATAGAGTTACACTAGTTTACGTATTACAAACGGATCAGTCGTAGGTATTTGTTGAGATGTGATTACGTTAGTATAATATACAAAGCGTACATTAAAATGAACTGAACTATAGACTCAAGGTGTTCGTGAAGACCACCGTGCTCTGCAATGGTCGGAGGCGTCATATGACATTTCGCATCACGTTACTTCTTTCGTTTCGTCACGCGGACAATGGAGATCAAAGCTATGAAGCGATTTCAATGGCACCAACATAAAATACAAACAGGCAGACGGCACATTCGTGACAACAGGTTAACGATAAGCACAAAATGCTAACGTACCAAGAAACAATGAACATGATTCACAAAACAAATTTCAATGACAAAGTAAGCATTTAGCAGTTTACACGTTTGAATGATTTTGAAAGGGTAATGAGTGACATGTCTGTATAGTAGCGAACATACCGGCCTTATTAAAACATACACGATGAGAAGCATGACGGCGTACATGAAAGCATAAAAGGTGAACAAGCTGATATAGTTCAAAAGCTTTGACAAGCAAGGGCCCACATAAACACTTATTGCTTACACTAGTGCATCGGCGGTGGTGTGTTGCAGGCTAGACTCTAAAAAAAGTGCTTTTCGACTCCCCGTTTATAACATGTTACAGTCCCACTATAGCATTTTTTTTTAGATGAACGCCAACTCTCTTCAGGAGAGTTCTGAGTCCTATGACTCTCCCGTCAGCGTGCCTCCTAAAGTGAGTGCTTCAACGTAATCTATTTAAGGGAGTGCTTAAAGTCAGCGTGACCTTCAAACGAGTGTTTTACATGTGACTCTCACATTTACAAAAGAAGAGTCCACGTTTCTTAGAATGTATAGTGATTCACAAGCAGTGTTCACGCCAGCGTCGACAGCAAGTGGCCCCGGAATCTGGCTCATTCATATCTTAACACATCGAATTCTCATTTACTCAAGTGTCAGCACCGAGCGACGCTCCGTGATGATACACCGAAAAACGCTAGTGAAATCACGTGACGGGCTTAAAGCCTCGTTCAGCCCTGGCAATAACACCAGTTTTGTTATAATTGTTTGCGAATGGCCGCTTTGACTCCGTCGCTCATTTTTTTTTTCTGTCGCACGACCACTGCCGCAAACCTCTGAACCAATGAGATGCAGTGTAACAGGACGCCGATTTATTTTACTGAGGCAATGGCGAGAAAACGCGAATTTTGTGCGGTGCTGGTTGGGTGTGAACATCCGTCGCCTTGATTCGCTTTTTTCGTCGCCATTCGCCAAAAATTTCACGTGCGACCATCAACATCAAATATTTGCAAGTGCGAATAGGCCTTTCAACTGAACAGGTGGAGTTCCATCCGGAAGTGCCACATATGCTTAAAAAATAGCTGCATCCAGCACAGGAAACGAGCGTCGTGCTTCAAAAGAGTTGACTGTTGGGCGAGTTGGTGCTTTTGACATAGCTGTTCCCTACTGCGCTTAAGATAAACCGCAAAAGGAAACACAACATGCTGAAAATACAATGTCATTTTTGTAGTTGTCAAAACTTTGTTGCGTTCATGTTTTCATGGAACATTTTCACGAAATAACACATAGGGAACGATTTGGCAACAGTCATTGTCCTGGAAAGGCGAAACGTGAAAAGTCTGGTACCAAACCACGCTTGTGTGTTTGTTTTCGTTTAATACAGTATGTATCTGCAAATTATATCGAAGGAAAAAGATGACATACGCATTTGCCTGAACCTGTATCAATAACACACGAGCTGTTGCTAAATTGACACAACAGCTCCTGTCTGAGAAACCTTTAAACTTTTCCCCACCGAGCACTACTAACACTGTGCGGAGAATCGTTTGGTGGACTGCTACCCCCTTTAGCTGAAACTGAGAAAAAAAAATAAAAGTAGCCTGGACGTTTTTTCTTGACCTAGATGAAAAGTTTCCACTTCCTATTGCTCCTCTCTTAAAAATTTAATGAACAAACTCTTACGTGATACGTTTTTGTGTGCCTCGGTAGAAAAAAACAAAAAAAACTACAATGGGAAGGCAAACCGTTAAAGTAGAAATCAGGCATCAACGGGTCTTCTAAACAATGTTTGTAGGACGATGAATTGCTTCTAGGTGACTACCGTCCAGATAAAATGTAATACATCACAGGAAGCATTAATATCACGTGACAACTAAGCTTTGCTGCGAAAATTCCCCTGATTTCACTAATCAGAAGAGCGAGTTTATTTTTCTTTTTTTTAACCGCCCTGAACGGGTTATTGGCACCTACAGCTCTCGGCACATAATTTTCAGCCTGAAAATAACTAGCGAGTTTTGAAAATTTCAACCTTTGTTGCCTTATCATCAGATTATAGGCAAAGCGTGATAATCCCTCTTGTCACTAAAATAGAGTATTATCAACAATAAATATGTTTTCCTTCAGTGTGTACATGCACCTTATGTGAAGAATTTTCTTTTGCTACACAAAGTGAGTTTACAATCCTGCTGCGGGCTTTAGTGGGTATCACTTCATGGCACACGGATTTCCCTGTGTGTGCCTTTCGCTCCTGTGGTCCTTGTCGATACCTGGAAGCGAGCTATAAGATGAACCGATTCCACTTACGAAGATAGCTAATTAACGTTTATGAAGTAACTAACGGATAATATACGTTATTTCGCGTCACCCGCGTTTGTAAAAACAAATAAAAATGGAAAGACTCAGTAAATAAATAATTATGTAGCTGTTTTACGAGAACAGCTATGGCACGATTATGAGGTAAGCTATAGTTGGGAGATTTTCGGATTGTAAGAGCATGGTGCTGGACCCACTGGTGCACAGTTTGAAAAAACGACGAACCCAGCTAATTGTAAGAAACACAATTAGATAAACACAAGTGCCAGTGTTACTAGTCTGAGCGCATGTTTTTCTTGTAACTTCATGTAATTTCCTGCTCTCGTGTACGCTTCTTTCAAGGCGGAATTCTTCGTTCTTTCACTCTCGCGATTAGTTTCGAACATGCGGCCCTGATTTTCTCGTGCACCTAAATCTCAATGTGTCGGTGTTCTTGAACTTTGACCCCCCCGAAAATGCGGTCGCCGTGGCCGGTTCGATGAATAGACGAGGCGCGAACGTCGAATACTATGCGTAAAGGATTGACGAGACGTACGCCTTAAAGTGCGTGGCATGCAGACTCGGCGTCGCACCCTATGATGAGAGGGGTAGAACGGCTAAGCAAAGGCATGCGCCCTCTTTCTGCAGAGGGACAAGGCGCGGTGGCGAGGCTTAGACAATAGCACGCCTATCTCGCACCCAGGCGCCTTCGGCGGTATAACCTCTCTCCCAGATACGCCATAATTTTTTGCAACTGCCAATGCGCGCCTTGCTAGCATGAAATGCATTGGCTCTGGGAGGTTGAAATGGGAAAAAGCGCCTATTCACGCTGCGCCCGCTTATAATATGTCAGCTGGGTACCACTGCGCTGTCATCTCATGCGACAACAAGCAGCGCAAGAGGAAGAGATTGTCGAGCACTGCCTGTGAAGTTCACAGCGCATCGCAGGAATCGTGCTGGTGCGGTGTTTTGCGATCGCACAGATTTCCGTCCACAAAAAAAAAAAAACGCCGAGCTCCGCCGCCTTATGATATATTTGCAATCAGCCGGAAAAACTACGAGCACTGTGAAGTGTACAAGTAAGTATGCTTATTGCGTTTATTCAAGTGCGACTCCAACTGTTTCACTTTACAGCAGTGATTTGCGTGCCTGTAGTATGCGGCACAAAACTATTGCCGTAATCTTTCGCAGGTCGCATGTCAATAATAGGATATACGTATTACGACTCATGCATGTATGCACGCACCACGCATGCTTAGTACAACTGCAAAGGCCTACTATCGCGATGCGTGAACGGCGCGGAAAGCATGACTTTCGACTCGGTCGAACTGCAACATGCCTTGACTGTCACTAGGCGAATCTACACGTGCTTTCGGCCGGCTTCACCGTAGCATTTTAAAATCTTGTTCTGGCTGGCACTTTTGCAGCACGTGTGTGTTCTGAGTGCCCGGCAGGACTGGCAATTAATACACATGCGGTGCATGAGCGTGAGTTGGAACCAGATTCTAGCGCTACGTTGACGCCGGCTTACAGCACAAATTCTGCCTTGTCACAGCCGAGGCATGCTGCAGTTCGACTGAGTCGAAAGAAACGCTTTCCGCTATTCGCGTTTCTTTCAATCGCAATCGTACGTACCTGATTAAGCTGCTTCCGCAATCTGCAATGCACGGGCTGCAGACATTCCGGACTGTCGAGGAAGGTCTCCTCGACGTTTCACACGAAATCAGCATAAAATTCCAGCACAGGAACAGTGCTAAACATGCTTACAGCCGGACTCGGGTTGTTCAGTTTCGCGTTTGATTTGCGGAAGCGTCTGCTCGCGTGGCAGCACCTGGGTGTTGCTTCGCAGCGCTTGCAACAGATGGCACGACGCGCTTTGCAATGCGGCGGCACGCTCTGAGCTCGCTGTGTTCTGGTGTATACACCAGAGCACAGCGAGCTCACTGCTTGACGCCGATCGAAAGCACAGATTCGCCTATAGTGAGTCAAGGCATGCCACAGTTCGAATGAGTCGAAAGCTATGCTTTTCGTGCCGTTTACGTCTCAGTGCATCGCTATAGTACGCCGCTACAAATGAATACGTGCGTGGTGATTGCATCCACGCGTGAGTCATGATGTATCCTATTACTGGCATGCAGCCGGCGAAAGAGTACGGTAGTGATTTGGTGCCGCATACTATACAGGCATACTGCGCGCAAATCACTGCTGTAAAGCGGAGAAGCTGGTGTCGCGCTAAAACTCAATAGTTATATTTACTCGTACACTTTTACTGGGCTCGTAGTTTTCCTGCCGATTGCAATTGTATCCACTGGCGGCGGAGGTCGGCATTTTCTGTTGCGGATGGAAATCTGTGCAATCGAAAAACACCACACCGGCACGGTGGCCGCATCGTGTTGGGATCTTCACAGACAGTTGTGAGTAATATCGTACTCTTGCGCTGGTTGTTTTTGCATCCGAAGACGGTGCAGTGGTACCCAGAAGACTCCTTATAAGCTGGTGCAGCATAAACAGGCGCATTTTTTACATTCTAAAGTCCCAGAGCCACTGCTTGCCATGCTAGCGAGGCACTCCTTGGCAGTTCAAAACAAATTATGGCATCTCTGGGACCGAGTGTATACTGCCGAAGGCGCCTGGTTGCGAGATAGGTGTCAATAGAAGCAACGCACTGCAAAGCGTACGTGCGGCCAGGCTTTAAGAATATCACGCATCTCTGACCTTCGGAATTCAAGGATGGCCTTGATGGAAGCCGGGATGCCGTTGTCTGGCCACGAGAGGAAGTGGAACTGTGTGACTGTGCGGGTCTCGCTGGTCTTCAAGTTCTTGAGGTAAAAGCTGCGCACCAGATAGTCGTCGCACCAGATGTGTTCGGAGACCAGGTGTACCTGCGATTCGACGGGCGAATTCAGTCGTTGGCACGCACCGTGCTGTTACGTTTATATGCTCTAATATACTTTAAAAAATACGTATAGGTTCTAATGCATTGGTCTATGAGGACCAGAAATAGAAAGCTATGGTCACGTTGTTCTTCCAGATCGATTGTATTGATCCCACGCGAAAGCTGTCAGCAACCAGCGTGAGTGCTGACAGCTTACATGGTCTACGCGATCGGTACATTTGAAGATTTCTGCACATAACGTGCTTTCGAAGTATACCTCCGAATTTCGCTCACTTTTTTCGAAGCTACGATTTCGAGTGATGGCGTCCTTTTCGGTGACCCGTGACGTCATGATGACGTCATGAGGTGACGTCATCACGTTATATATTTTGATATCTGAAGCTTTAGCCTTAATGAAACTGTAGCAAAGGGGTTGCGAAAGCAAGCGAGACAGAGAAGGGGCGGGAGCCTTTTGGCATCGCTCGTCTGACACCACCGCCAGACACTTTCCGCGCAGGCTTGGCGGTTTTATTGCGATAGCAACTAAATGGATATCCTCGGCTGGATTTTGCGGCTGGCATTGCCGTGACTCACAGTATATGTATACGCATATATACATACATGTATGAAAACGCAAAAAGAGGAAATCCAGAAAAAGGCTTCGGCACGCGGTAGCAAACTTGGAACCTCTGCATCGTGACGGCGAGCCGTTAACCACTGAGCTTACGAAGAAACGTCTTTCATCGTGCAAACGGCAAGCTATTATATCTACCACTTACCGCTGGTGATGGGCATCTGGGGGGGGGGCACTATAGTGTTTTAAGCATTACCAACAAGATGGCGCAATGAGCGTGCGGTGGCGGCGCATGCCCCCAACTCCCACGCGTACTTTGCATCGCTCAGAAAAGTGCGTGGTCGCAAAGCCCATGAACGCACACTCGCGGGCTCTTATCCTGTGATTGGGAACATCTCAAGTCATGGCTATCCTTTAGCTTTCACCGGAACAATTTTGTTGTAGTTACCCGGCGCACAAAGGTCACTGCATTGGTTGCACAGTCTCCGTTTGCGAAAAAGAGAGCGCTTTTCGGACGCAGCGAAGTAACAACTCAGACGCTTATTCGCGCTCATCTGCGCCTGTGAGCACGTTTCGTGCATTTTTTGTGTGTAAGAAACGCAGAGCACGTTTCGATCTGCTTGCCATTCTGCGCGTGACTTTCCAATTTGTTGCTATCGCGTTCATTGCTCCACCTGTGACTGAAGCTGTGACTTTTTTTCTTTTTTGAACGCCACAGTTTTAAACATATGTCAAAGGCATAGACACGACGGTAAATTTTTCGTGGTAGTTCAAGGCAACACTAACGCTAAAAAAACCATGCCATGCAAAATAAGGCGATAGTTCTTGTGTTTTGACAAAAGTGTATAAATTTGCGCCGTAGTCGTAGCTTGTGTACATCTTATTGTTGTTACAAAGTTCAAAGCATTTTATCTATTAGGACAGTGCAGGAATAGTAAAGCATCACAATGTTAGGCAGGTTAAATATTTTATTTTATTTTATTCTAAACAGCGTGGTAATTCTTAATGGACGAATGTTTAAAACGTCCCGACATGAGGGCCACGCGTATTGCCACAAGCGTTTATGTACGTATAAAACTTAAGATTTGTGGCCCCGTCATGGTGGTCTATTGGCTAAGGTACTCGGCTGCTGACCCGTAGGTCGTGGGATCAAATCCCGGCTGCGGTGGCTGCATTTTCGATGGAGGCGAAAATGCTGTAGGCTCGTTGGTTCTGATTTGGGTGCACGGTAAAGAACCCTAGGTGGTTGAAACTTGCGGAGCCCTCCACTACGGCATCTCTCATAACCATATGGTGGTTTTTAGATGCTAAACCCTTTAAATTTGTGTATTTTCAGCGCTTGCTCAGTGTTCTGAGTTTATGTGTAGTAATTTTAACAATTATTTTTCTTTTTGCTCACGTTCTTGACGCATGAATAGAGAGCTTTGGAACACTGCAATGCAAAGATTTGGGTTTGTATTGCGTATGCGTTGTACGCTAACCTCTTTCAAGTTTCCTTTGAGCGACGAACGCTAACGTTACGTCCACAACAAATGCAAGCTTTGCACTTGGAATTCCAAAACTCTCTAATAGGATCTAATTTGAAATGTGGCGTCAAGGTCCGAGTAGTTAGGCTAAACTATGCTCATCCGTCAGATTATCGCCCCCACAAACTGGTTCTCATTTCTTTTTGCGTTAGAAACATGCATACGTCACTATATACAGGGCATAGCCGCATACCTGTGTCCTCACTTGCTGAATTTGTTTACTGTGCTTGAGTGCATACTTCGGCTCTACCACTCATCTCTTTACCACGCTCTTTTCCTGATGAAAACAATTATATTCCATTGCCTACTCCTGCAATGGCAGCAATGGTTAATGACCTGCCGATGTTTTGCCATATCACTATAAGAACGCACATAATACCGCTCACTAGAAAGTTTCTTACTGCCTTTTTTCTGCCGTCCTCTTTTCTCTCTCTTCCTCACTGCTCACAATTAATATGTAAGTGTCTAAAAAATGAAATATACTGCTCTTTCTATTGAGTGAGTACCCTAAACACACAAACTAGACAATGACAGAAGGCGCACAAAACGCCTCAGTGATCTTACACTGTTACTTTAGTAGGCGACATTCTCGCCTCATTCGCGCCGTTGGAGTCTCACCGAGTGCGCATTAATTTTTTTCACACCTTCCTTGTTTGGGGCACCTGAATCTATTTAAGTGAGCGGAAAGGACTATACCTAGATGCAAAGCAAAGGACGGAGTAATGAAATACGAGCACGCGGACACGTAAAAAAATGCGTAAGAGACTTGCGTAACCCGCCAAGGAGAGAGAACGAGTTAAGAAGAAATAAAAACAAAGGTAAGAAGAGGAGGGGGAGGTGAGAGACGGAGGGAAGGAGAAAGTGGCCGGAAGAGAAACATTGGTGCGTCTCGAGTAACGAGATTTAAATTACTCGCTCAGCGGAGAAGAAGCAGCACGGTCTTGCAGGGTGGTGAAACGAAGCGACACTGGGGTTGGCGGTGGGCCGAGGAGCGTAAGGAAATTGAGAGAACGTATTATTAAATGAGAAACAAAAAAAGAACAATTGTCGCTGCCGCTGGGAGGGCCCGAGAAAAGCGCGAAGAAGGAAAACGTGGAATAGAACTTGAGGACCAGAGTATACCCGACGAAAGGAGCAGGACTGCACGGTGAAAGTGTACAAAGTGAAGGGAACTGTACAAAGCTGCCCTCCCTTATCCCCCCTACCGCCCACTGCGCCCACCTTCTTCGGTTCTCCACTTTCTCCTCTGGCGGTTAGAAAACCGTGGCGACAGTGGAGGACCGCGGCTCCGTCTCAGACACGACGTGCGACGAAGCGTAGCGCTGCGAAAGACCACCTCGCTGGACGAGTAGCAGGAAGGAACAAATTAGAGAGAGGTAGAAGAGGAGAAGGAAAAGAGTTAAGGGAGAAACGAAATGTAATGTGGAGCCGACGGAAACGAGGTTGCCCACGGTCCGCACTCACAGCAGCACGGTGGTGTTGGGCGACCCGTATGAAATTTCGAGCGAGGTCCCTCGGAAAGAGAAAACTTTGTGGCAGAGTGTGCCTCTCTCGAAACGAAATGCTCGGAGCTGACGGCGAGAACCAGACTCTTGGAAGTGCTCTTTTATTTTTTTGTTTACTTTTGGAGTTGTTTGCTTGAACAAGTTTTTAGACCTTGTGATGTTTTGTATCACGCGCGACTCATTGTCTTTGAGGAAGCGCTGTTCCTCTTTTGTTTGTGAGGTAGTATTTAGCTGTTCAGTCTGATGTCTGTAGTCTCTGAGGAAATGAAGCCTGCGTGCTACATTAGGCGCGTTGCAGCCGATGCCGCTGCCCATGCCACTTCGTTTTGCCGAAAAATGTTCGCAAAATAAAGGTTACCTTTCCGAGAGACATGTTAAACAACGAAGACATAACTGTTCCTATATACGTGCGGGGTATCTGTTGTGGTTCTGCGATGAGCGGCTTGGGTTTAAGACTGCACAGGCAACACCGCACGCCAGCTTGATAAAACTGGGGCGTCATAGAGATAGGCCTGTTGAGTTCATCAAAAACGCACAGGTCCACTTAAAATGACCGGCGTAGTAACATCACTGTAGGTTTAAAGCGAAGTTCTTAGTTCGTAGTAAACGCTGCAACGAGCGAGATGCGTTTTGTCGTTATGACAAAATCTCGCTTCTTTGTTTTTACGACTGCGAGCCACACTGCCTGCTTCGAATCAACAACGAACCCTCGTTTGTGCCACAGTTTGCTTCACCGTGTATTTGCGACAACGCCACTGCAGGTATTTGGGCGTACTTCGTCAGAAAACAGCGCTATTAGCAGGTCACGCCGCAAATGGTCAAGGTATCAGGGGAGCGACTTGCACATCATATAATTGTGGTGCATCTCTTTTATAACGTATCTCCTTTCCGGAAATTTGTCCCCTTCGACGTTCCTCGTGTGAAGCGGCGACAGTGATATGCCTGCCCTCGATTTTCGCTACAGCGTATGTGCTCTTGAGGTGAAGTCATGAGGCCCAAGCAAACAGGGAAGACATGCTCCTTACAGTGCTATTCGGAACTCGGAGGATACTTTGAAGGAAATGGCGACGCTTGCTGTAGCACTCAGCAGTGAGGAGAAACCGTCAAGCGAAAGTCAGCAAACCGCAGCATGGCAGCCTGTAGGCAGCTGACTGCGCAAGCACCCTCTTGACGGGCAATACACTTCTCTTTCATAGTTACTTTATAGTAGTAATACGGGTGCTGTGAAGAGGAAACATCCTGCACTAGGAACGCTGTTTCCCTCGCCGTATCTACCGCCAATCTGGACCCTTCCCTCCGTGGCCGCTTATCGACGCTCGCTTATTCTTCTATCCCAATGCGATGGAAACAGTGTCGTCATTTAAGGCGTTATCGAAGTGAATGGCAGAGTGGTAGATGTGCTGTTTGGGGCATCGGGTTCGGTTTCGCCAGCTAAATTGGCCTGAACTCCCGATTCCGCGGTGATTGCTAGTCACCGCCTTTCCGTGAGAGAGAGGAGGAAAAAGTATCAGAAATTTAGGGATGTTAAGTCCAGTTTGCTACCCTACACGGGAGAGAGAGGATAGAGGTAGAAAAAGAGAGAGGGGGAGGAGACACACATTGCACATTGCAACATATTGCAACATTGCACACACACACACACACACACACACACATACACACACATACACAGTTCAGGTTGCACAGGCCGTCACACAGTGACGTTGCCTTCAAGAATTGTAGAAGGGCTAGCGTGGCTTTCTGGGTTGAAGTATTTGAAGGCTACGCTTCCAAGATTTTCGGAATTTCAAAGTGGCTGCGGACTATCCGTAAGAAGTAGTTTATTCACCCATCGGACTCGATCAGCTAGTTTTACTGGTTAAAAAGTTAACTGTCTTTATTTCTGTAATTACAGTCGTAATAAACGTTTTTAGACATCTGAATATGCCTTCTGCCAAAGTAAAGGGAACGCCGCAGCTAACCTGCGGGTGCATCTTTTCTGTGATTTTTAAATATTATTGGACACGTTTATTGAAAAACCCTGCATATAGTAACTGAGAACGAGTAGCTTTAGTGTAACACTTTCGAAGGCCAGTAATAATCTTACTTAAGAAGGAAGTTCACTCTAACGTCACTCCCTTTTCATATCACAGCCGAGCACCTGCTTTTTTTTCTGGCCTCCTGAGCAGGCACTTAGTTTGATACAGCAGCACAGATAAGACGATCGATAAATCTACAGCAAATACATCGGTTCCCAGCACGTAAGCAAAAATAAACGTTTTTTTTTTGGAGAGAACCGTTCGCTTTAGGAGCTGCAACGAGACATCTTCGTTCACACCAATGAAGAAGATAAAAAAAAAATCCAGCGCGGCCACAGACTGATGGGAAACGTTACTACCTATTCAAACGTATGTCCTCCTAGAAAACTGGCGTCATTACAGCTGCATTCAGGGCGTACTCTTTTTCGATGTCTCTGCACACAAAGTTAAAGTGCGCCGTCGTTTAAGCCGGAAGTTTGCTTTCAATTTCTACTACATTCCCCCCTGTTTCCCGTCTTTCTCGTCAGTCTTCTTTGAAAGAGGATGAGGGGACGTTGTGCGTCTCTCTCGTGTCGCGTGTGAAGCCTTCTTTTCGTTCGTATTAAAACCGCTCCTCTCGCCATCGCTCAATGTGCCTCGCTCCTAATTTCTATCTCAACGCCGTCCAGTAGAGAGCGCTACCACGCTGGCAGCCGCCTTTCACGCTGTTTCTCCGCTTATCTGCGCAACGCTCAACCACTTTGAGTTCGTCTTAATTAAAGACGATGGCTTGCGCAAAGCATATGCATCTTTTTTCTATTTCTTTTCCTCGACGAAAAAAACAAAACAAAAAATAACGAAATACTGGAAGAAACCTGGAGGGGTAAGCGAGAGATGGGACGTTTTTGTAACGAAAGTGCGGGTATCTTATTCCCCTTTTCCGTCGATGAATGAGGGCGAGGATTGGGAGGCGGGAGCGCGGGAGACGTACATTACGGGTGAGGACGGGGAAAAAAAGTCAAACGTAAGGGTAAGTTAAATGCTGAAGGAAACATGAAAGGAACCCGATGAAAGAGGGTGTGCTATAGTAATGCTTTAGCGAAGCCAAAGACACACTTGCAGCCGAATAGCAGGCGGGAGTGTGGCGGTGCTGATAGAAAGAGTGTACAAGGGAGAGAGAGAGAAAGAAGCAGTAACGATGATGTTGAAATTCCACCCGTCCCCTAGAACGAGGACGTCGGACCGGCGGCCACACTAATGAGAAATTAGAGCGTTCCGTCCCCACCCCCTTTTCCCTTTTAGTCGCCACCAACGCACTTTCTTTTCGCTTCTGAGTGGACTGCCGTCGTTTGCAGCGAGAAAGAAAAAAAAAAGAATAATAATAAAGAAGCCACGATGGCGGGCACGCGGTGCTTGGTTGCAGGCGCATTTGAAATGTAAACGACAACGAAACAAATCGTCCCAGATTTGTCGACGCGCGCGCATACATCTCGTCTCGCTGTCTCACTCTCAGTGAGGCGCCACCAGCGGCGACGTGTGTTTGCCGTTCTGTCTCACTCACTGAAGAGAGCTTTATTACCGACGCTGGCACGTGCTAGCTAGCTAGCGGGCTAGTGGCAGATCAAATAAGGGCGAGAGCGGCGGCGCAGTGCATACGTCGCGCCGCCAAGCGATGATGCAATCAGCGTTTTTTGGGAAACTGCTTTGTGCCCAGCTCCGACACCGCCGCAGCGCTACTTGTTGGACGAAGTAGTCGTCGTCGTGCTCGTGCGAGACAGCTGCGGCGGTCCTATAGTCTGGGGAAAACGCGTTCCAGGGTGAGCAAATAAGGGACAACTGTGTTCCAAGAACAGACATGCTGGAAAACCAAGGCTGCAAAATTGCGACGAGTCGGATGAAGGCCACGAATGCAAGGGCCCGCATTGATGAAGTTTCAGTTCTAGTTGGAAGTATTCAAGCGAGCAAACAAGTTCTTTCTCCGAGCCCGTCTGGAAACCTGAAACTGAGTGGGCGTGTGACCGTCGACTATAGTTTCAGCTGCTCAAAATGCAATGAGAATGACGCGAACAACGGGCAAAGGCTGGGCAGAAACAAGTGCAGGAAATGGCAGACGATTGTGATGTGAACTAACTCCATTGTTTACCAATTTAGAAACGTTGGTTAAGCACCAGAGAATAGATGACACAATCTGGTTACTCTGGAAGGCACAGAAAGCGAAAAATCTGATAAACGAACAGCAACAGCGCGCGCTCAGCATCACATATAATTGATTTCGGACGTCTTCGAGCACATACGCGGGCGGCTGTGATGGGAACAGAAAACAATAGACAGTAGAAAGAGAAGTGCACCTTCGTCGCTAAATATACACTTCTAAGAGAAATCAGGGCGATCGTTTTATTGATGTAACCAAGATCTACAAGGATAAGTAAACTAATTAAAGTGTGACTTTCAAAAGTATGGGTGCATCTTCCGGATGCAGAATAGAAATAGCGTCACGGTTTCAGTGCGTGCAATACAGTGTATTCCGAGGAATGATTGCAGGAAATACGCACAAAATGCGCAACTGTCTTGCCGCTTTGGCGAGTGGTGTTTGGCGAGTGATAAGCGGCACGAGCTTACCTAGACCGTACTTCGTCATTGCCTTCTTTTGGATGGCGCTTTCCTCAACTTGTTTGTTCAACGAACTTTATGACAGTGTACCAGAGCTTGACATGAACGAGATGGAAAAGGGGGGGGGGGGATAACCGAAGAGAAATTAAGGGTTTGATGCCCGGAGGTAGGCATGAGTAACGGGGATACGCAAAGGTGACACCAGAAGACGTACAGAACGGATTACTCGGAAGTATTCGTAAGGCACACAAGCCAAGCTCAACATAGCTTGCCGTTATTACCTCGTAGGTGTGGTAGACTTCGCTTCCCTCCTCGGGCCAGTAGCGATGACACATGGCCACTCCGTTCTCCATCAGGCGACTCAGCATCACGATCACAACGCTGCCTTGTTCCCAGATCATCTGCACAAACGTATCGCTCGATGACATTGCAATGCACAGTAACCACACCGATGTATACCTATAACAGTTGACCAACGAGTTTATTCCACCTACAATATTCACTGTCTGTTTATAGCAAGCATCGTTAAGCCCCACACAGAATTCGGAGCTTATGAATAACTTTTGCCAACTTTTTGCCAACGTTTTGCCCACAGGAACCTTATCAAACATTTTGACCGCATATTGACTTCCCGTCAGGCTCTTAAGGGTTGCGTAAGATGGCCTTCCCCTGGACATAGGTTCTTCGGCCTACTATACACCATAAGTGTTCTTAAATGGTGTATCTGTAACTGCGCTAATGTTATTGCGGATTTGCGAAGGTATGTCTGCCGTCTCACTTTCTTTTCCAGTCCTCTTAGACACACTATAGCTGGGCCATGACCATTCCAGTTTTCATTCAACTACCACTCTCAGGCTATTTTCTTTCTTAATTTCGAAAACCTGTTTCGAAAAGCTGCCCTTTGGCGTAGTACTATGTGGCGTCATATACACACATACAAGTTTCTTTCGTATAATTGTCTTACAGTGAGGGGCGGAACAATCCGTGAGCTCATCCTTCAAAATCGGGTGGTTAGCCCGGCCCAAGACCTGTCGCACGGAGGTGGCGAAGACGGCTTAAACTCAGGCTCACACGACACCCCAGCAAGTTTGTCGCAGTCAGACCGTTGGCTGACGTGGTGATTTAGTGCAGAAATACAATCTTTCGCATGAGTGTCGCGTGAAAGTTCTACGTGGTCTGTGATTTCGCATTAACTCTACTGCCAGGTCGATGATGCTATTTTGCCACGGAAGTGGTTACAAGCTTATAATGAAGTTTCATATAACCCGAAACATCCTAATTGCACCACCATGCCGAGGAATAACTCGCTTATGTGATCTGCTGGAGAAAATAAAGAAGCGAAAAGCAACAAAGTGTGCATCTCTTAATCAGTACACCAATCTTTCGCACACAGTATTGCCGCTAAAACAGCCGAGAACTCAAAACTGTGAATTTGTCCTTCAGTAGATTTGGTTGCCTGGTGGCCCGAGCAGTGCCACCGATACCTTTACGTTTATGCCACCACCGCGACGGGCGTCTCTTCTTGTCGTTACACACAGATTTGTGCATTGAGAGTGGAGTCTGGAAGGGTTCCTCCAATCTGGGAGCCAAGAGACATCAGTACGGTACATCTATCTCCATAATATTGGCGCAAGCTAAAGAATAAACTGAGAACATAATTTTTTACAGCTATGTGTTCAAAATTACCCCGGCCATTAGGGCATGGTATTGCCCGCTTCATTGTATACGATGCGATGTGACGCACTCAGCACTAGTTCAGCATAAAAAACAACTTCGCGTTTCACATAAACCTTTCTCTAAACACACCAAAGCAACTAAGTGGCTATTTGTTTTTGTTTGGGCATATTGCGCACTACAGTAATGCAAAAAGAGGACATGTGGCCGTGAATAAGGCTTAAGTGTGCATTGGTGCTTTTGATCAGGACTTTTGGTTCCGCTGAAAGCCAGATGAGACATGAACTTTGCAATCACGAACGAAAGCGAGGAGAAGAAGAATTCACGTGCTCGTGTAGAGAAAATAAATCTGAAAAAGAAAACCTATCCGCACCTGCCAGAAATCAGCCGTTGTGTGTGGCAAGGGTCCTTGGCTTGCGATGTACGCCGGGTTTCGTGGGTCGTGGTCCGTCTGTAGAAATATTCGGACATTTCTGAGTCATCACTTTAATTTAATGAGGCGTTCCAAAACAGAAATGAAGTCAGTTATCTTGATGCAAACAATGAGACGTAGATCCTAAATGTGTACATTTGAACAGCGTATTCTTTTTGGGAAGTGTGATAACCGAAATATTTTGCGAAGCTGCTCGGCTATATGATCCGTTTATGCCGCCCGAAAAAGGCAAAAGATTGAAGGCACCGTAAGGTTTAAACAGTCTGACAAAGAGAGAATATTTAATAAAAAAAGAACAGAAATACGGCGACTTCGAAGTAACCTTAGTTTGATAAGGCTTCATTGAGACGCAGTTCATGAGTTTGTGTGAGTAACTTACGATTGTACTGGCGTTGATGTAATCAGAGCCGTTGGCGTTGGAGACGTCGTTGAGAATCACCCGTGAATGGTCGTCTTGACAGGGAGAAAAATAAGAATGTAGGTGTCAATGGCCAGATACAGATGCAAAGTCCAAGCCTCAGTAAAAAAGGAGCGACTACCGTCAGCGCTATTGATCAAGTATTCTCATAAAAAGCATTTTTTTATTATTATCTGGCCAGGACTGCACATCCGGGTATTTAAAAAATGCCTAATAAGCATTGAGGACATCTGTTGCTACCATGCAGGCGTATTGGCGTGGGCGTCGGTAGAGGGTGCAAAATGGGCCCTTGCCCAACTCAAGACACATGAGCCTTTGTACCCCAACCAAGCTACGCCAGTGTTTTTCCCCTTCCGTCACCACGGTGCAACACTGGTTTGCACCCCCCAAGATTAAATTCAAACGAGGACCATGCATCGGCCTTTGCACAGGATCATACAAATAGCGTTGTTCTTTCTGAAGTGTTTGCCGTCTTGGTAATATTATGTGAACTTGAAGCCACATAAACTCTTCAGGGCAATAATTTCACACATTTAATCATAATATCTAGGGTTTTACGTCCCGAAACCACCATATTATTATGAGAGACGCCGTAGTTGAGGACTGCGGAAATTTCGACCACCTGGGGTTCTTTAACGTGGACCCAAATCTGAGCACACGGGCCTACAGCAGTTTCGCCTGCATCGAAAATGCAGCAGCCGCCACCGGGATTTGATCGCGCTACCTGCGGGTCAGCAGTCATGCACCTTAGCCTCTAAAGATCACCACGGCGGGGCGATTGCACGCAATTATAACGTAGTAAATGTGTGCGCTGTATCAATGGCACGCTATGTTGTTATAGCAGCAGTGAATCTGTTTTCTTATGCGTATTGCACCACCTAATGCACCGCAATACCGGCTATGTATTCGTAGCTAATAATACGCTACCGCTATTGCATAGCTGAAAGCGCAATACCAGTATTGCATAGCTTGTGGTGCTTGTGACACAACAAGCACCACCATATACAAAGTAACTGGCCTGTTATACACTTATCCGACTCATCCTGGAGTACAGAAACACCACCTGGTTCCCTCGCACCACCTGGTTCTCTCTCTCTCTCTCACTCACACACACACACACACACACACACACACACACACACACACACACACACACACACACACACACACACACACACACACACAAAACGAAACAAAAACTAACCAGCAAGCTCGAAGATGTTTAACAAAAAGCGTTTGAAGTCGTTTTTAACAAATTTAGCCGAACATATTCGCCTACAGAATCGCTTAAAGGTCTGAACAACAAAGCACACACACAAAAAAGAACGCTGAAATTGGCGCACTTAAAGTTAATGTACCAACTGTTACACAGTCACCTAAACATAGGCCAGTCCCGCTACGTAAATTTATCCGCAGCTAAAATTGCCTCCCACAGGTACGCATAACAGTGCCCCTTACAGGTTGCACACAGATTCTTTCAGGTTCTCGTTCTTCCCGCTTGCGAACAAGGAATGAAACAACCAGTCCCATTCCATCACCAGTAGTACATGCTTAGTGACTTCCTCAAAACTACTAGAAGGCAACTGATTTTCTCGCAAATTTATTACGGCGTTACACTACTTTTGTTTCTAATTTAAGCAAATCGCCAATGTGTTTTCTCTCTCTCTCTCTCTCTCTCTCTCTCTCTCTCTCTCTATATATATATATATATATATATATATATATATATATATATATATATATATATATATATATATATATATGACTGAACTAATTAAGTCACTGTCTTAGATTGTCCACCTTTTATAACCCCTCTGGAATGAACAGTATAAATAAATAAATAAATAAATAAATAAATAAATAAATAAATAAATAAATAAATAAATAAATAAATAAAGGTTTTACAAACTGTGACGCAGTTCCACATTACAAAATAAAGCATTCAGTACTTCGGGAGGGCCAACAACTGAAGACACGATATAGAAAAATACTGAACGTGAAGCCTGACGACTAATTGGCATGGGACTGACAGAAGATACGCAAAAACTACCAATTAACTATACTAAACTTCAGAAATTGCGAAAATGCACTCGCAATTAAAAAAAGAAATCATGACCAACCAGCCCCAATCAACGCGTTTGTTAGTATCCTTTGGATAGTGGTTAACGTGGCAATATGTTGCCCTCTTCAAATTTGGTGGCACTGATTTAGCCACCATGCCTTTGACGCACGTGGCATCAATACAGAACTTCGATACCTGCCTAAAGTACCAGTTCGGAATGTCATGCGGTACCGGTGACTACGATCGAAGACGTAGTGCACCAACAACGGTGTTTCAGAATGGTATACCTGCGTTGATTGTAATCATGATAATATCTGGGGATTATAATTTCCCAAAGCCACATTGTGATTATGTGGGACGCTCTAGTGCGCATATTCCTGACATTTCGACCACCTGGTGTTCTTTAACGTGCTCTGACATGTAGAATACGTGGGCCTCTACCATTCCGCCTCCATGAAAATGCAACCGCCACGGCTAGGATCGAACACTAAACCTGCGGTTCAGCAGCAGAGTGCCCTATTGACTCTCGACTGCGGTCGAACAGTGGCTATAGCTTCGGTCCGCCTCGGTCGAACAGTCGCCACTGTTCGACCGAGGTGGACAAGTTAAGAATTTCGTTAGGAACAGAGATGTACTGCAGCCCGGCACTCGCTGGTGGGGATGTACAAATTTCGAAAGCTAGTTTCTCCCTTACCTGCACTTCCCTCGCTTCTTTCCCCCTTCCCCAACGGTGGTGCGAAGTGCTGCTTTTACACATTTTAGAATTAGGCGTCTTTCACAACTTCGAAAAACCTCACGACGCTTCACCGGGTGGTGGTGGTGGTCATAACTTTATTTCTCCCGAAAAAAAAATAGAGGGGACCAGTATAGAAACTGGTTAACTGCTTGCGCTATTTCAGAGAAGTTCGGCAGGGATCCCTTCGGATACCGCAGCCTCCACCGCACGCTGGATGAGCCGGCGTTGGTCTTCTGGCTCGGAGGCACCCAAGTGAGATTCCCGCGACTCTGGGGTGTTGTCTCTGTTGCAATGCGTGCACGTCCACACCATATGTATCAGTGTCGCCGGACATGAGGAATGCTGGGCTCCCTCAACGGCTGCAGAAATAAGCACCACCTCTTCCCTAGAACCACTGCTGCCGACCACTATATTAAGCGTTTCCTTTGACCGATACCGAATATTTTTATGTTTAACACGCACGTCAATACCACTCCGTGGTAAAGTGGCACTCTGCCGTGACATCAGCAAATACTGGCGTAGTCGTAAGCAGAACGTTCTCTCTTTTTTCTCTAAAGATAACAAGCATTCGAGACATTACGCCCACGTCGCTGGGGCTACGTGGTGTTCTTAATTGATCGTTAAAAATCCGATGCTCGAGAAACCAGAACGCAAGAAGCACATGGATAAGGCACGGTGGGAAGTATGAATATCTCTATCTTAATGATTTCTATAACGTAACGTCAAAAATAACCACATCCCGTAAGCGTAGACACGATTTGTCGGAAAGTTAAACTGTTTCTTATGCATGTTTCCTTTTGTTAATTGTCACAAAAATACTTTCGTAAAGTTCATCGCTCACACTTTTTATTTATATTTTTTCGTATGAGACAGGCTGAGACGGGAAATGCGGGAGCTGTGAGTGCGGTGCTGCTGCGTTCTACTGGTCACACACGCACAAAAGAAGAAAAGCAAACGGTGCATCCACGTTGCAAAATGTGCGTACGAACAATTTTTCGGTTGTCTATTTCTGTCACCCTTCGCAATTACAACGAGACAAAATCTACAGGCATGAGAGGAGCATCGCAGGGACCAACAGGAGCGGCTTGCTGCAAGGGATCTTCCTTTCATTACTCTTTCTTCATAGTATAAGCGGCATAGATAACAAAGAAATCGTACAAACGTAAGCAAAGATAGAAATCTCCACACAAAGTGCTAGGTGAAACTGTCTCCTACACGTGCCCGATTCTTACTTTCTCCCATTCTCCCGTAAAGCCGGAGTGTCCTTTTGGTCGCTCACTCGGTTGTGTTGCAGTGAGCTGTCTATCACAAGAAGAAGAAGAAGAAGATGGGACAAGACGACTGAGTCGCAGTAAAAGAAAGGAACAAGTGCAGCGAAATTGAGAGACAGAGTTAAAGCCAGTTAGAAAGTACACGAAGGCACCGAAAAAGCAAGATGGGGTGGTGTGGGGGTGCCTCCAGAGTGAGCTGAAAAGAATCGATCGCACTGACCCTGTCACCCGGCTGCTGCCCTGGTCTCGCCGTTACCCCGGACGCAGCAGAGTCGGGGGACAAAGCCGCGCGTAACGACGTCTAATCCCGTCCCCTTCCCGGCCCGTCCAGCCTCACCCCCTCACAATTCCTCTTAGGACCGACGCGCACAACAGCGTAGTGCGGCGCTTGCCAGCGTTAGGGTGGCCCATCGGCCGAACACCGTCGTCTGGGCTGGCCCAGCTAGCTAGCGCCGCATCAAAAACAGAAGAAGGCGAAGAAGTGAAGCTCGCTACTCCCAAGCCGGCGGCGCACCCTTGTATAGGATGCTGTGGCACGGTTGTTTTGTTCAGCACTCCCGGAAAGGCAGAAGCAGCGTGCTGGACGGAGAAACGACGTGGGATTGGACCAATTGCGTTGGCGGGCTAGTTGGTTGACGATCATAATAAAATTGAACGGCGCGAGTGAATGCGAATGAGCTCTGTGTGATTCAGCGGTGTGGGGGGGTGTGCGCGCGCGCGTTCTCTGTTAACGCTAAGCCTTGCTGTTCAAGGTTATGACGACGTAGGGCTGCTTACGGTACATACAGTCCGGCACCTTTACTCCATATACACATACTCCACCAAAATGTGACAAACACGAGAAACCGACGTAACAGCTGTGAGCTCTACGATAATTAATAAAGGCTGTCAAAACTGCAAATATTCAGTATATTTGGCCAACTAATAGGTCTCGCAGCGTTTACTTCTCTCCTATAGCATTTTTTGCACTGCACGGCACTCCTGCCTTTGTTGTTGCATTGAGATGCCGCAAACGCCTCGTAACAATACCGCCAAGTTCGAACATATTGCTTGCGGAGCGCAACCTTTGCCGAGAAACGACTTCGAGCGTATTTCTCTGTAAAGGCAGGAGATTTCAGGGACCAACGACTTGCGGACGTAGTGATCGATTCTGCGAGATTTCGGAGTTTTTTTTTTTTTTAGCGGTCATACGTGAACATCTCTGGCAGAGCGGTGTTGTCACACTAACATCCCGTTCACGACATTGCACGCTTTTTGCGGAGATGTATACGGTTCATGCACCCTGGCCAGCACACGCCGGTATAGGCCATTATTCAGTCGGTCTTTTCGTCGCCTGACTTCATGGGTGCCGCCATTCCTTTCCCTACTTTTGGGAGAGCTATTAGTTAACCCCACTGTCTTCTCCAGTTGTCTTTGTGCAACGACCGATGCAACAAGTCGAAACGCACGTTATGCGTTGTTCGCTGACCGGAAATCAAGCGAGAATTCGCTCTGCGGCGACACTGACACCTCGTAGAAGCTTTACAAAGTGTGGATAAACTATATCATTGCTCTTGAACTGATAATGTATTTCAGTTTCTCGCGACTCCTAGGTTTTTCATGTCAGTCACGGATGTAGAGTGGTTACGGAACTCGGCTGTGACACGGAGGTCGAAGGTTTGATGCCGGCTGTGGTGGTCCCATTTTTGTGGGGGCAACATACTAGTGGTCCATGCACTCATTATGTCAGTGCATATTTAAAAAAAAGAAACGCCACCAGGACAATAGTTCTGGAGTGCTCCACTACGGTTTGCATCATAATCCTATTGTGGTTATGATGAGCGAGATTCTACAGATTAGCATTATTTTACATCACACTTTTTTATGTATGCGTATAGAGGCGCTTAGATTCCGATAAGGCTTTAGCTTGAGAGTTGTGTACCTGTCCAGTCGTTAATCTGGGCCTCACGCTGCGTCTTTCACATTGACCATGTCAATGTATTCATCCATGCACCCAGAGTCAATCTTCTTCTGCCTTTACTTTTTTTTTGCAGATGGTTCAAGCGTTCTTTAAGCGCAAGTGTTTCATGATTGATACACGTTGGGGGAACACTTAGTGTCCTGAACATTGATTATGGTTCAAATGATTAGTTTCTTTCACGGTAGCCGTGTAAGGGGAAAAAAATGAGGAAGGAATTGTGAGACATAGTTAGCTGGAAAAATATACTTGAATTAAGTTCAACACTGTCGCAAGCCAGACACTCCTGTAGGTACGCCTGTGATCACGTTGTGCAGTACGAACGTGCGTGGTCATATTCACACGCCATTTTTACTTGCAGCTCACGGTTACATCATCTTCATTCCCATGTTTTCTTTCCTCAGTGCAGTGTGTGCCCAGATCAGTCAGATTCGTGGTCGTTTGATTTTGTTAAGGTGCTCATTTTCGGGGTTAGAGTTTTTATTATTACTGCTTTTTTAGAAAGAAAAGATAATAATAATAATAATAATAATAATAATAATAATAATAATAATATTAATAATGATATTATTATTATTATTATTATTATTATTATTATTATTATTATTATTATTATTATTATTATTATTATTATTATTATTATTATTATTATTATTATTATTATTATTATTATTAGGTGTGTGATAGAGCTGGAGAGAGCAGGATACATTAAACGTATATCACTAGTCTCTACAAGCACCTCAAATAGGTCCCACCCGAAATGCTCGCGATGTGCCAGGCTAACCGGCACAACATTTAGCGTCACCATTTTCGTTTCCCCGTGCTTTCGCTTTTTAATTAAAGGAGAAGAGGGTTGGAACGGGAGGCGGGAGGTGACTAATGTCAAAAGCCAGACCTCCATGATCAAACGAAAAGACTTTAGTAAGCTTAGTAATTCAAAAGTCGTGACTGAGAGGCCAGTGTAGACTTTTAGAAGTTTTTGAGTTGATACGACTCCTTAGAGTGACTATAAGCTATAGTTTCAGCCCAATGTCGTGCTTTATTTGCCGCTGTGGGCACGTGTTATACTCCACAGGACCACCATGATTACTTTTTTGCCATCTATGTGGTCTGTACGTGCGGAGGACATACTCACAGGTGAGGACGTCCGGGTAGCGGTTCTTCTTCATGTTGGCGGGCAGTGAGGCGACCGCGGTGGAGCATGGGTCGGCCTCATAGGCGCACAGCGCCTCCCACTCTCGGTCGAGCCGGTCCTTGCACTTGAGGTGGTCCTCCATGTAAGACTGCAAGGCATCATAACGTGATCATCATCGAAATTCATTCGTTTTTCTTTGTGAAGAGCAAGACTGTGTAAGCCGGTTGTAAACGCTATCAAGTGTGCAGATGTGTAAAAAAGACTTTCGTTATCATGAACAGACGTGTGCCAGGGAAAACAAGCAAGCCCAACACTTTACCACTTGTCCACTAAAGGTGAAGAAGGCAACAGGTGGCCGAAAAACACCAACTGAGATTTCTAGACTGACGTAACCAGTAGTTGAGAATACCCAGTGATAAACATCGTGGCCGCACGTTTCAGCTTCGCTGAAGCAACTGTATGGAGCGATTCAGTTGGTACATACAGCGAGAGAATATACTACAGAATGGGAAAGGCGATGGCATCGTGTTTGTCGTCCGACCACTCAGTCTGGTGTAAACTTGTCTTCAAGTCTTACCGTGTGTAATGAGGATTGGATCTGTGCCCTTTTGATTGGCTCCATATCATAATCGTCTTCACTGGACTAGGACCACTGTTTCTATATTTCACTTGTCAATGTCCACAATCTCCGATCCAAAGACACTTCCAGGCAAGCGAGCTATGTCAGTGTCATTTTCCTCACCCCTTTCTATGTCAATTACTACGGCTGCTAAATTTCCGTAACATCGCAGCCTGAAACTTTATCTGTCTAGTGTCGTAAATATAGGACAGTTAGGTTTACCACGTTTTGACGTATAACCTCGTGAGCTTTGAACAACACAAATGTCACAGTTACATTTTCACCTACTATGGGCTCGTTAAAAAAATCACAATAATTTGAAGACACAAAAAGTTGTTATAGCTTCAATTTATTTTTCGGCTCTATGGGGTCTGTCGTACCGAGTATGTGTTAACTCGCTTGACGCAGTTCTTGCGTGGGAATGGTGAGAGCAAGTAAATGTGCAGGCTAGCAAACGTTTAGGCAGACTCGCTTCAGTCATAGAGTTTACTAAAATTAACTAGAGTGGGCCCTGGCGCTTCGATCGCTCAGCCACCATGGGAATGATGCGTAGTATACAGATTGCCTAGTCTTCGTACTTGCGGCTTCGAAGGCTCTTGCGGCTTTGTTTATTATTGTGTTTTAGCTTTGTTTCGAATGAAAGAATGGAGCGTTTTGAACTTCGTGACCCGATTTTAATTGGTGAGCCTAAAATGTTAAGGTGGTGAAGAGTGAACATTTGCCGATTGTCGTCTCGTGACAAAGCGGCTCTAGGCCACGCGAAGCCAAATGGAGCCGAAACAACGAATATTAGACGAATTTGTGTATACTACCCATCGTTTCCATGCTAACTGAAGCGCCGTGCGTTGTGGCTCTCACAAACACTAGCACCAGAGTTCGTTCTAGTGTATTCACAGGAATGAGGAAACAGGGGGAAAAACAACGCCTTCTAGACAGTCGCACTCTTGTCGCACAAAAAAAAGAAAGCTGCTCAAGCGAAAGGAAAAAAGAGAAAATTAGCCCCGTATCTCCATGTTCCACTGCAAATTTCGTCGAAAGACGATATCTCTTGCATGTGGAGAAAGCGAACGAAACGTTTATTTGATAATCTGCGCGAGAAAATCGGTGAATTCTATTCTGGAAGCGCTGCGTTAGAGAGTTCAGATCCATGCAGCGAAGGCGAACGAGCGCATCGAGGCACGTTAGACACGAGCGCCATCTGGCAGTTATCTTCGAAAATGAAGGAAGGCGTGCGAGCCCACGAAGAAAGATGCGCGCCTGTCTCGGAGGCGATAAGGTGAGAACTCAAAGTGATGGGAAGCGCGCCACCACCGTGTCATCTTAGCAAAGTGTTGGAAACACTTGCCTTTTTGAGCATCGTGTTGCACTGTCAGCACAGCGTGATAAACGCTACGGCCCTTAGAATTACTTATGTGTACCTTCTCTAGTATAAAGCCACACATAGAAAATATCAACGTGTTGTTATGGTTCCTCACATATGCGCAATAATTTATTTTGAATTGACAATCGCAGAAGTATGAACGCTGAAACGAGCAATATTGGTGGGTGCTGCGGATGGGGTTGTCCGTTTGACGTATCGTTGGATGCCGTTTAGGATATCGCTATCACAAACAGACAGACAAGTGTACAGACAGACATACAAAAATTTTGGCGTTGAAGGTCACCAATGAAGACGATCGTTTTGAATAACTGTGCTTCCTAAGATACACAGACACAAAACAAAAAATTGGCCCAGATCTACATGTTACACTGTAAATGTCGTCGAAAGACGATAGTCTTGCGTCTGGAGAGAGTGAACAAGACGTCTATTTGATGTTCTGCGCAAGAAAATTGGTGAATGGTATTCTGAAGGCACCGCGTTAGACTGCTTCGAGCGTGCCACGGAGGCGAACAAGCGCATCTAGGCACATTAGACACACGCGCCATCTGGCAGCTATCTTCGAAAACGAAGGCGCGCGCGACCGCGGAGAAAGATGCGTGCCAGTCTCGGAGGTGATAAGGTGTAGAATGCAAAGCGACGGGCAGGTGCCACCACCGTGTCGTCGTAGCAAAGCGTTGGAACACCTCCTTGAGCATCGCGTTGCACTGTCAGCGCAGCGCGATAAACGCTACAATCCTTAGAATTACTTGTGTGTGCCTCTTCTAGTATAAAGGCAGACATACAAAACATAGACGTGTTGTTATGGTGCCCCAGATATGCGCAATATTTGCTTTTTTAATTGACAATCGCACAACTATGAACGCTAAACCATGAGCAATATTGATAGGCGCTGCGGATGGGGTGGGCCCTTTGGTGCCATTTTAGGTATCGTAAGGGCAGACAAACAGACAAATGTACAGACAGACAGACAGACAGACAGACAGACAGACAGACAGACAGACAGACAGACAGACAGACAGACAGACAGACAGACAGACAGACAGACAGACAGACAGACAGACAGACAGACCAAGATTTTTCTGTCGAAGTTCCCCAAGAAAGACTACCGTCTTTAAAAAACGAGAGACTCGGAGCAGGCGCAGATAGCATGGGCTGCCGAGAGAGACCCACCCAACGCTCTAGCTAGCCGTTGAGGCAGCGCCTCTCCTATGGATGCGTCTTTCCGGCTTGGCGCACAACTACAGGCGCGGACATTGCAGCATCCCTGGGAGACAAGGGAGGCGTTGGAGAAGCGCGGCCTGGCTCCCGTTCCCAGACACAAATTCGGTGCGTCGACGCGTCTTCTCATTGCCACGAGCGAGTGTGCTTTCTGGGGGAAAGGAACTACGTATATACACTCAGACGAGAGAGGAGACGGCGGCGGCGGTGAATTACAAGCGTGCCAGGCCTGTCGCCTCCTTGCCCGGCCACCTTCAAACACCTTCGTCGCACTTGCCGCCCCCGTCGAAGAAGCTTCTCCATTCCATTTGTTTCACGTATTGTAGAACGGGCCTGCAAACGACAGTACGCTGTTGACATCGACTGCAGGCGGCCTTTCTGCAGCATCAGTGTGTAGTGCGGGAGGAACACCTCATTGCTTTATTTCTCCAGCCCCCCCCCCTCCCCCTTCCTTTCTTGCTTGGCCCCACACTACATAATTCGTTTCTTCTCTCAATTTCTGCGCGTTGATGTCTTTGCCCCACCGACTGCTGGGGTTTGTATTTTTGTGAACGACAGAAGGGCTACCCCGTCTTGCTGGCGAACTTGACAGTATTGCACAGGCAGGCAGCTGGAAGCTCTCGCAGTGTCATGGCTGCAGACTTGAAGCGCCTCCATCGTCCTACCTCCGTTTCTATGTCTCCCAAAGTGAGCAGCTGCCTTTTGTTATTTTTCGCTTTGTTAGAATTTTTCCCCGGGATGCGCTCTGCGTCTAGATTGGCACAGACGCCCCCTCCCCCACTCCCCAATGTCTTCCATATTTGTTTGGAAGCCCACACTGAGCGTTGTTGCTTTTGAAACTGAAGATGTGGAGTTACCATTGCGTTTTACGTCTGACTCCAGTGCCAAGTTGGCTGAGGTGATCATTAAGCATCGGTTCGTTCGTGAAATGCCTTTCCAGCATTTCTTTTTACTTTGTATTTCGAAGGCCAGCGTAGCAAGTGCCCATTGCTCTTTCCTGCGGGGCAAAGTCAACATCGCGGTGAGCACTAACGAGGTGGTGTAGCCGTCTCATGCCCTTATTGGTGGCGCCACCTGTCTGCCAACAATGCGGATTGCTTACATAAAAAAGATAAAGAAACAAAAGAAAATAAAAGAACGGAAAGCATCAGGTAAATGAAAGCTCCGCATGTTCTTATTTCTTGTTTTGTTTTGTCACTGGCTTTTCTCGAACTGCATATACTCAGTGTTCAGCAAATGAAACGCTATATTCGATATGGCATCTGTTCACCAGTAAATGGTATGTTTTTGCATTGTACCAAAAGACTGTCAAAATGCGGAAGCACATCTTTTATTTTTCTTTGCCTAATTGGATACCATGATGAGTTATATTGGCGTTCTCGGTACTTAACGACGGCGCATGGGGGCTCCAAACGCCTCGACATGCGACCATCGTGTTTGAGGTGCTTACCACAGTAGCGCATCTCAGCAAGAAAAATAAAGAAACGTAGCTCAAGCTGTAAATGCGCATCCGTTGTCAATTCTATATGCCTTTAAACTCGCGAACTGACTCAGCGGAAAGTCATAGAAGCCGGAGGTGGCATTCGGTTTTCGTTGTTTTAGCTGTGAATTGCAGCAACCTCTCCAAGTGTGGTTGGCTGGTTTATCCCAAGATAATTTGGCGCAACCAACCTCTTTGTTTAAGCCATGAATCTTATGGTGCCTTGTTCAGAAAATCATTGGGATTGATGAAATAATACGCTTAGGAATAAATAGTTTAGCGTTTACTCATTGACGGTATGAACAAATGAGGTTTAGGAGAAGTTTTTAAAATATTTAGGTAAACTACTATGATCAAATAAAAAAAACGGTAGAAAGAAAAACTCAAGTTAGTTACTCTTTACATCCGAACCTTTTTATTATTAGTTTTACTATAACACTCCATAGTGATACCATGTTGTCTTCGTCGTTATTCTTTAAGTCAGTGCTGTACCAAGTCTTCATTATTTTGCGGGGGACGCGTCGTGTGTATATATATACATATAGCTGCAACATACCACAAAACATCCGAACAATTTCGATCTATCAAAGTATGTAGGCAAGATTCTAAAGTCATCTCGTATGGCTGCACAATGTTAGTCCATAGTTTGGAAAAGAGGCAAATAGAGCAATGAAAGAGGGCCAGAGTAATTTTTTTCTCTTACCAATATCATGTGTCCAGTCGAAATGTCCAGGTTAGACGTCACCGGTTCCTCGCTCCTGAGAAAACAGGAAAAAGAAAGTCAACATCTTACTCGACCATTGACATGTAATTAAGAGGAATGTAATGCATTCAAAAGAGTTAAGAGAGAGAAAAAAGTCAAGAAGTGCTAAACCCATGTCCGAAGTGAAGTCAGTATACGGCGAGGTAGACAGCTTAAAATAACAGTGAGCGATAATGAGCCCGCACTTCGTTCGAGGGAAAGAAAGCACTTTTAAAGTAACCCGAACTGCGCCTCTTTTAAAAGTCATTAGCTCGTGACAGGCCAACGGTCACGGGCATCATTCAGAACTCATGGCTCCCATTGAGAGCCACGTATTTGTCATTAGCTGCTTGCCTCTATAGAGCTTCAACCTTTTTTCTTTCTCCCCGCACAAACTACACGGACACACATGCCCCGTTTCTCTAATTGAATCAGAGGGAACACGGCTGTAAGGGTCTCCCAAGCGGTTATAAAATTAAGAGTCCTCCCCGACTCGTCCTGCCAGTCTGTTTGAAAGGCAAAGAAAAAAAGTAATGGTTCGCGCGAAAGTGTCTGCACAGAGACCGCTGACATCAAAAGCTGCGGGGACTCGAAGAAAAGTTGCCCAAATTGAGAATGACCGAACACGAAAAGAAGCGCCGGAAAGCCGATTAAGGGACACTTAACAAGGCTACCCTCTCGGGTTTTTATAATTCAGCGATGGCAGGATCTCCAGCTTTAAATACAGCGTGCACTTAGAGCCACGATGTTCTCTGTTGCCTAGACTGTGGTGCACACCTGGTGTTCGAAGGGTCGTAAAAATTTACAAGTGAAACCAATGTGACGGGCATTTATTCGAGGGGTGTTGGCACGTTATCTCTTTGTATACGGAAGTGAAAACCAAAGCTGTTGACGTTGGAAGACTATTTGTATGTAAAGAAGAAAAGAAGAGACAACTACTGGCGACGCTGCATCGAAGTTCTCGCACAAGATCGCTGTGACATCAGAGGTTAGTATTGCGTCTGCTAATTTAGGTTCATCTAGAAAACAGCTATTTTTCTATATCGGTAAAGAAGGACTAGAACGTGTTAAAAGAGAGCTCAGCTGAAGCTCAGTAAGTGCTAGCAATTTCTGTTCATTAGCAGTCTTTTATTTAAACAGACACACTAAGCTTTGTAGTGTACGTCATGGATATCAGCGCTTCGATCAGGTCACCAAGCTTTAGAAACAGGGAGAAAAAAGGAAATAAAACATGGATCGTGATTCTATTTTCAAGAACGAAGCTTCTTAGGGTCGATTCATGTCCACCGTCATCCTTCGATGACAATGACGATGATGACGATGAAGAGCAAGCACGTTCCAAAGAACGCATTCTCTTTCTGCCATCCAGGCATTGCACATGCAAGGCACTCGCTATGCATCATGATGATGACGATGACGATAAATCACCCACTATTTCGCTGTCATTTGTCATTCTGCTGGTAAGCGAGGTACTCGCTACACATTTGTAAGGCATTATGTGTACTTTGAGCTGCGGCTGGTGACGACGAAGAATTCTCTTTCTGCCATGGATAAAACAAAAGTGAACGCGCTTTCGTCCTCAAAGCTACAGAGGCACGGCAACGTCGGCAAGCCGATACAGAGTTGGCGAGGGCTCATGCAGCAGCGAAACGACAGCGCCGACAAGACGACCCGTACTTGAGGGCTCGCAGCTGAGAGACGGCAGCGCCGGCAAGTGGACCTGGAGGCGGCGAGAACGCGGGAAGCGGCTGCAAAACGCCTAAAGTGGTCGCTACCTGTGGTCGCTACACAAGCTTTTAATAAAACAACATTGTATACACCGTATACACGTGTTGTCAGTTATTCGCATGTCTGAAAGGGCAATCTTAGGGGGATTCAAAGTTGCCCGGAGCTTAGTTCACTCGTAACTATTGACTTCCTGAATATCCTGTGATTTGTTTAATCATCAACTTGTCACCACGTAGCCTACAAAAGCAGTGTGAAATTTTCTTTTGTTGGTGTAACACAATTTAGTGCTCTTCTTTTTTCGTAATTTTTCTTGAGACATTATTTAAAATAACCGCGGGTAAAAACGTCATGCACAACTTTTTCGGTTACCTAAGTTATCCATAATTGAGTAACATGTCCCAATCAGACGGTAAGTAACTTGGTTTATTTAAAACTTAGTCACACTGCTTATCACAACCAACTTTTTGAAAGAATCTATGGTGGCAGAATCATCTCGGTGGTTTTATGGAAACATCCCGCTGCTTCTCGACGCTTTGAGAACCACGTAGCTTCGGGCAAGTGCTAGTCATGGCGTTTCGCTTAGTTAACACATTGACAAGGTTTACCTTTGCTGAGGTTTAATGTCTCTTCCACACGAAATAAAAGCATAGCATGTGGCTTGATTTCTGCCTCCTCCACTCGCCTACAAAGACCGATTTGTTTCAAATGCCCGCCATGTCTCGAATATGAACATTAGGCGACTCAACCCATGTGATGGGATTAGCCCCACCAGTCATATTAGTGACCTCGTCTTTGTTGGTGAACGCTGAACCGACACACAACCGACAGAACATTGTACTGTCACATCGAGGATAACTGAAACCATGTAGAAATAATTTCTAGAATTGAATTGAGTGTATTTCTTCTGTTTACAACCGAAATAAAACAGAATCTAAAGGCCATGCAGCCTGACAGAGACTATGTGATCTGGTCATTTCTTGCGCCACTCTTCTCAATTCGAACAAGATTGACGCACTCGAAAGTGTGCCTTGAGGAAACTCGATGAACGGCGCTTTATTGAAGGAAATATCTCGGGAGCCGGGCTCCACAGCGCATCAGCCCCAAAAGTCACACGAGCACTCCTGCAGTACTTGGAGGAAACACACGGAGCAGGATATCCACTGCTCTGTGTGCATGTCGTAAAATGTATCTCTCCTTCTCTCTCTTTCACTCCCTTATTCCCGTCCCCATGTCAGGGTAGAAAACTAAACTTAGTTTGACTCCTGTCTTTTTCCATGTTCATTTCCTCTCTCTCTCTCTTCGTTGTTTGGGGGCCAGCCATGTACGTACCCTCCCATAGTCGTGCGCAGGGTTCCCCATTAGGGGGTGGGCGGGGGAATTTCATCACGCCCTCGGTGGGGGAGGCAAAATATCAATTACCCCTGGTTCTCTATCCCCTCTTACCAAGACACACCACCAAGTGCACGTCACCCTAGCCCTACCACAAGCACCCATCGCGATGCGACACGAGTTTAAAACCCCTAAGACTGAATTATGCCGAAGCTTCTGTATAACAACCCCTCCCTATTAAAAAATAATAAAATCTTCGCAATGAACGTAAGAACTAAAACGAAGCGACGGCGTGCAGTTCACAACGGGCTGCATCTTGTCCTCGGCTTTCCAGAGGTAAGGGGGGAAATTGAGCAATTCTTGCATTGCAACGCCATAGGTCCTCGGCCCGTGATTATCGTCAAAAAACCTGGAGTAGACTGACAAGACAGGGTCAACAGATTGAAAATGTGGGGCACACTTTGATGATTAGGAGTAGCAGTGAGCCCCTCCTTCCAATTTCCTGCCTCCTTCCCCGCACACACGACTATTTGCCTTTCTCTTCCTTCTTCCTCCTGTTTCTTCCTCTTTCCTGCTTTAATATAAAACCTCAATCCCATGGCCTCGACACTTTATGGGCACACGCCGAGAAATACACAGCACGCGGTCATTCGAAAACTGCGCCGCAGAGCGGGCCACCATGCCAGTGCGTGCAGGCACATACACGCGAAAACCAAGCGTGCGGCGGGATTTTGAGACGAAACAGTATCACGCCGACACGGAGGCGTGAAACGGAGGAAAGACCGCGTGCTCGCTTGCCAAAAAAGCGAGCCGCCGGCTGCGTCGTCGTAGAAATGAAGCTTAGGCCCCATTTCGCTCCGCGTTATTGGAACAGCCACGGCTGACGGAGGAGAAGAAGAATCAACGGTAGTGTGGCAGGATCCGCAGGCAACGCGGCAAAGTGACGGCGCACGCCCCGCCGCAAGGGCAATAAAGAAAGCCCATATAACACGTCTTTCACACGTCTCACAGCCACCCTCACGTTGTTGGTTTCCTTGCCCGTACGTAGGAAATAAAAGATAATAAAAGTTAAAGAGGGAATGGGGAGGTGAAAAGATGGGAAATTGGAGGCGATACGCATCTCGCGCAGTGCGGGCCGCAGGAGAAAAAAAAAACAGCCCACGTCCTCGGGAAATGGTTATCCCAAGGGCATTAACAGCTGCCGTAAAACGATGTAACCGTCGACGAAAAATCGTGGCCTCGGGAGCGCGCGCATCTCCGAGCGGCGTCAATATATATGGCGGCCAACGGTCGTCGCACACCTCCTCTCTCTTTGTTTTCCTCCACTTGCGCAGCCTCCTTGTAAGCCAACGATGCGAAGCGTGAAATGAGGGAGAGAGAAGTGGGTCAGAGCGGAAGGAGTAAGAACAATAGCCTATATTGAATGCGATATCCCTGAAATGCCCCGCAAAGGAATCGTACAAAACGCAAGATGTCAGGGGCGTTCTGAATTACGCGATGGAAACCAATAGTAGCTTTTGTCTGGCTTCTTCTCTTTTCCTGTTCTGAAATGATGGTATTGGACTTTATTCCCAGCTCGGGCTCCTATACACTCTTTCCATTTCCTCGGTTTCTATTTACCTTTCGGCAGGCATTCGGTCCTGAATATCATTGCTCATAATTTCTGGCGTATATTGAGCAATGAAAAGAAGAAAAGAAAAAAAATAACTGCTCACACTATAGCAAGAGTGATCCCATTTCGATTTGTTCCATCGTTTCGTGTTCATACAGATAAGTGTACATAGCTTGTATCAGCAGAACAATTATGGATCGCACACGGGCAGATAACAGATAGATAAACAGACAGACAGACAGACAGACAGACAGACAGACAGACAGACAGATAGATAGATAGATAGATAGATAGATAGATAGATAGATAGATAGATAGATAGATAGATAGATAGATAGAAGGACAAACAGAAAGAGAGACAGACAGACAGATACACAGATATAGATAGATAGATAGATAGATAGATAGATAGATAGATAGATAGATAGATAGATAGATAGATAGATAGAAGGACAGACAGAAAGAGAGACAGACAGATACACAGAGATAGATAGATAGATAGATAGATAGATAGATAGATAGATAGATAGATAGATAGATAGATAGATAGATAGATAGATAGATAGAAGCACAGACAGAAAGAGAGACAGACAGACAGATACACAGATATAGATAGATAGATAGATAGATAGATAGATAGATAGATAGATAGATAGATAGATAGATAGATAGATAGATAGATAGCGACTCATCAATGATAGTATAGAGCGAAAGAGAGATCGATCATTATTCGTAGTGGAAGGGCGAGAAAGAACCACTATGACTCGTAGAGAGAGACAGAACTTCCATAATCAGGAGAGAGAGAGAAAGAAGCAGAGCAAGCGAACATTGTCCAGCCGGAGTCCTCATCGTAACTAGCGTAAAGGCCACGAAGTGCTTCTAACTATACTGCAATGAAGCACGTGTCGCGTGGGTGTCGCGAAGGTGGGGCATGGCGCTCAGTTGGCGCTCTTTATGACGCCTATTTGGCGCGCGGCTCCACGCTGTACAGATAGCCGCCATCTGCCTGTACACGAGGATCGTAAATGACGATGCTTCTATCTGACGACGGCCTCTTTACAAATATGCGCCGTACCAACGCACGCACCGTGTGTCAACAGCAGATACACCACGGGCTTCAAGCGCCGCCTTAGTCGCACGTCTCACTTATTTTTTTCTTCCTTTTTTCGGGCATCTTTCCGAGTCTAGACGTTGTTTGTATACGTTTGTGTGCGTGTGTGTGTGTGTGGAATGGTGAAACGAGTTGAGGAAGACCTGGAGGGGAGGTTGAAAAGAGGAAAAGAGGCTATCTCTGAAGTCCTAGTTGGGAGCACGGCTCAGCGTAATGAAACGTGTTGCATAGACGACCCAGACCGACACTTCGCTGTACACAGCACACACGTTTTCTCCTCACGCAACGCGTATCTCGTTCGATGAAACGGAAGGAAGTCGAGCGAAGGCGGCCTGTTGCGTGCGGCGGTCGGCGGCGAACTGCGATAACACTGGCGCACGCTTTCTTCGTTCGCGCGCCTTGCGAAAGTGTTTCCTCGTCATGACTCGCAACCAGCAGGTCGCCGACTCTTCGCGCGCATACCAGGCGTTGGACATTTTGAGCTCGCAAGCGCCTCGCGTCACCCTCTAGCGTACTTGCTTCATGGATTCGCCCTCACCGGCACCGCTGGCTGCAGTCTGTGCATGCTTCCTTCGTCGCGACTCCGAGCGCATTTGAAAATTTCCTGCATGGCGTGACAGCGCGAATGTGAAAGGACGGTGCGCATCGTTAGTTGTCTGTGGCTTTGCTTTCACGTTTTCACATCCGACTCACTTGTGGCGTTCCCTCTCCTGCCTCCCACAATTCTGTTGCTCTCCTACTGTCGCCCCGATCCCACTCATGTGTGGGGATTTAGAATGCCCCTTATTCCAATGGGCACCACCACCGCCTTTGCTGACGCTGTCTTATTGCTCGCCTGTGGCAAGAATTCCTTCTACCACGCTTCTGCGTTGGGGTTTGGGTAGTCGGAGGAAAAGCCTAGTGAGGCTTTCGAGCGACGGGGCGAAGAGGGGGGACGCTGGGTAGGTCGCGACGAGAGCGCACTCCAAATGGCGTCGCCAGAGTGCGCGAATGTCGCGACTGGAGCAGCCATAGAGATTGCAAGTAGGGTGAAAGAAGGCGGAGTGGGTGCTCGGCCTGGAGTTCGCTGCTAAGCAGGCCATTATCCTGGAATTGCCGTCGCGCACTTGAGAAGCGCGCAGCGTCAGTGTTGGTGTGTTTTGTTTGTTTGCTTGCTTACTCAGTAACGCTGTATTTGTTTCGACATAAGCCTTCGCGCAAGGTTTGTTATTGTTTTTCTTAATGTTGGTCCTTCTGTGTCTTTATCTTCATTTCTGTACGTCCGCTAGCGTTCTCTGCTCCTTGTTCTATATAGCTACGTTCGCTATATAGTTCAGTTCGCTACGTTCCTGTCACTGTATGGGGCCTCATTGTTGCCAACTGCGCCGGTTGAGCTCAGCTCTCCGAAGCGAGACATAGCGAAGAGTGTTCATTAAAATGCAGATAATTATTCTAGAATGTATACAGGCTCCTGCACGCTACTCTAAAGGAAGGTTATCGGAAGATAGTTGATATAAAATACGCAGAAGTAAAATACGTGATCATTCTGAGTAAAGATGTCGCAAAAATGAAAGGACGATATTCACGTAAACAGGTTAGAGCCTGCCAATTAAGCCAGTAAAGTGAAAAATTGAGGAAATTACTTTTCATACTTGACGCTGCTCTGGCGGAGCATGCATATGATTTTAATATTTTTCCTATATATCCTGGTTCTTGTTGAAAGAGTAGACGTTTTCTTTTCGAGCATTTACAGATCCCTGTTAATATTGATTGTAGGTAATGTGCATCGAAAATTTTGAAATTTTTTTTGGTAGTTTGCATAATTGGTTTTCGACATACTCTAGAACGCAATGCATGACACAATTTCGAGTGCATTTGAGCTTTTTTTTTGTCTTCTTTTCTACTCTTAGCACATCCCTTAGTGACCAGCACCCTTCATCATGTTCACGTGAATGTTTCTTATTGAACAGTATTGTTCAATCATTCCTGTAATGACCCTCCAAAGGTAAACGGTATTAATAAAGAAACAAAAAAGTCACTCTCAAGAAACCTGTCCTCCAGTGCGACCCGGTTTCTATTTTTTACGCGCGAAACACCTCAAGACCGCACAATGTCCCTTCGTTAGTAGACCTCCCTCCCCCGGCATCCCCAGCAGATGTAGGAACCGAAACATCTGCGAACAACAAAAATGTTATCAAGATGTTGTTAAATGGAACAAACGAAATAAAAAGCCAGGCCGGCGAGGTAGGCGCAGCAAAGTCACAGCGAAAGCTAGAAGAGCGGCCTTTCAGAGCCTTTTCAAAACACTCATTGGTTAATTACTGCAAGCGCACTTGCTTAGTACCCACTATGGCATTAATAATAAGCTTTTGGGTAGTATAGGCCGGCATTCGCTATACTAATTTTCGTCATTCTTCTGAGAAGCGTGATATCCGCTGAACACTTGCAAGGAATTTTGCGCCAATCGCCCATGCAGTGGCTGATGACAATGAGGAATTTAGGCTGAAGTGGGTACGCGCCACAGTTAATAGGGAAACAAGAACAAGATTTTGTAATGGGTTGGAGCATTGGACGGCCCACTCGTTACGCTATTCGCTTAGTGCGACGACTGGTTGTTCTTTCGCTGTCGTAAAACACTTTATAAGTCGTATTAACGCGATTGCTTTCCCGACATCAAGCCTGCCTAAGGCAAGTTTGACAACAGCTCACTAGCACCGGTGTAGCTTAGTGGTAGAATACTGAGCTGTCACCCAGCGGACTCGGGTTCGAGCCCCACTGTGCCATTGGTGCTAGGTCATGCCTGCCTAAGGGAAGTTTGACAACAGCTCACTAGCACCGGCGTAAAACAATGGTAGCTGGTACCCAGCGGATCCCGGTTGAAGCCCCACTGTGTCATTAGTGCAAGGTTTTTTTATTATTATTATTTCGCACGATGTGGTTACGGACACCGGTGGCGGCGGCGGACAACATGCGACTGCACTTGACCCGAAAAGTGATCTCATACAGCTTTCGCTGTAAAATGCACAACACCGGAAAAACACCGACATCTAACTCCCCCATCAATCAGAGCATATGAAAGAATAAAATGTTAACAAGAACAAGATAAAACACCGCTATCCAGAACAAAATAGAAGACCACAATTTGTTATTCGATGCACACTGGTTTGCCCCATAATCACCATATGAGCCTTAGTTAAGTACGAAGTACTCGAAATCGTTGAACATTTTTTTCTAAACATTTAACATCAACGATGGGCGTAACATCTTTTGTTTTAGACCACGGGAAGGCTTTAAGCTTTCCCATAGTAGAGCATTATGTACTCTAAATCGTTAAGTTTTTTTTCCAAGCACATCCATCTCAATCGAAATTGGCCGACAGGCGTGAATAACTCTGGCAGCGCGACCAGTAGGACTGAATATGCACCACGCGGTACACCTTTTCAACAGAGAGAAGGATAACTTTCGTTCTGTCTGGGCTGTTTCGCGGGAGCACAAACGCTGACGTCACAGCATCGAATGTACGCTTACGGGCGGGCACGCATGTTAGCAACAGCCCAGAGAGGATTATGCGGCGCCCAGGGAACCTTCGTTGACAACGTGCATAGGAGAATTTCTCTAAAAAGTATTATTACAACCGAAAGCCTGATCAAACGTGGTCGAGTGGGGTGAAACGGACCTGCGGTGGCGAACTTAGAGTGACGGAAACTGCCTACTTAAGGTGAATTGGCGCAATCTCGAGCTACGTGTCCAACCTTTAATTTAGTATGATGCCGCTACCACCAACAGACGCTCATGCTGCTGCTCTCCGAGCTCTTCGTGCAGCTGCCTTACATCGCCTGTTTGGTCAGGTGACGTCGCGAGCAAGGGCAATGGGCGAACAAGAGCGCATTTTCTGCTGGAAGAGGAGCGCTCTAGCGTTGCCCCCTTTGACGCTCAGGAAGGGCACTCGGAGAGGTAGGCACACTAGCCGATGAAGGCAGGCTCACGAAGGAAAGAGTGAAACGAGGAAAAACTTGTAACAGCGCAGCGTTAATTCACTACAGCCTCGTGCACAAATGCAACGTCAAAACTGAATTTCGACCTCTGGGTGGTTTAGTATCCCTTCAACTCTCCTTTCGCGTATTGTTGTGTTTAAGGAGGTTTAAAAAATATTTTAGGGGCGAAGCTCCTTATGCCGTGGGTCGCGCGTCCGCGTTGTATGTAGTAGTAGTAGTAGTAGTCGTCGTCGTCGTCGTCGTCGTCGTAGTAGTAGTAGTAGTAGTAGTAGTAGTAGTAGTAGTAGTAGTAGTAGTATAGTAGGTAGCCACTTTTCGTTTAGTCCTTGAAATGTCCGCTGGATGGCGGTACTTGTATATGATGAATATATGTTGAAAAAATGCGAGATGGCACTACTTGGAGTGTTCATTAGGTGAACGGACGGGCAGACGTACAGACAGACGGACAGACGGCAGCACGGACAGACGTACGGAGTGACTGTCGGGCGGACAGACACACGGGTGGAGAGACAAATAGACAGACAGACGGACGCACGGACGGGTGAGCAGGCTGACTCACTGACTGACGGACGCATGGACGCACGGATGGACGGACGGACAGACAGACAGACAGACAGACAGACAGACAGACAGACAGACGGACAGACGGACAGACGGACGGACAGACGGACAGACAGACAGACAGACAGACAGACAGACAGACAGACAGACAGACAGACAGACAGACAGACAGACAGACAGACAGACAGACAAACTGATAGACGATTCGCCCTACTCATCATCATTCACTCCGTGGATATGCTGCGATTTTTTGTATACCTCCTTGATTGTGTCTGTGCAAGGTATGTGACGCAGAGAAGATGCGTTTGTACGAAAGAGCGCAGCACTGAACTCGAACGACAGTGCAGTTGTGGCATTTCACACCTAGTAAATTGTGTACGGAGGGGCTTAACGTTGATTCGTTTATGATTAGGATTATATCACCAAAAAATAATAAGGAAAGAACTCTCCCGTGCCTCACTAATACCGAAGGCGCATAGTGTGACGATGCGTAACCGCATTTAGAAACATGCGGTCATCAATAGCTTCATTACTTGTCAAAGCACTATCCTCACTTTTTTATCAATATAATCTAGTGCTGTTTGGCAGTGTCCTTATTTATACGAAGTGCCCACGCTCTTTGCATGAGGTAACTTCTCGAAAATAGTGGCATTAAAGTCAACTGTTCTTAATTAAACAATATACTGACAGTCATCTGATGGTGCTATATAGTGATGCAGTAATAATAGTTATGTGGTTATAGAAAAACTATTTTCAATTAATAGGCACACAGCAGCCACTTGGAACTGTCGAATGAAAACAGCATTATTTTCTAGCGCTCGTTTACGCTGACAAATATGAGATTGTACCCACCGCCTTCTATCACGTTACAGCGATAATCAGTGAACAGATTTATATTTTCTTTCGCATTCCTCGACAAGAAAGAAAAGAAGAAAGGAAGTGATGCGCGGAACAACGAAATGCAATCTCCGCTAATACATGAACGCCTAATGGCAAAAAAAACGTTAAATAAACAAACAGAAAGAACAAATACTAATAAAGCTGAAATGAACGGACGGGTATATGTGTGAGCAGCACCAAAAAAGAAAACCGGGCTGCGACTGACAGTGTCTCCGACTGGAACGTTCAGAACAAACCCGCGGGAGAAATCAAGCAAAGAGTCGTGCCTCCGAGGAAGCCACGAAGTTTCGCGAGGTTGTTCTAAGAAAAAAATAAAAGAAGGCAAAACAATAAATCTTCAGAGCCAATAAAAAATTTGAAGGCGGCGACGTACAAATAAGGCGGATTTATTGTCATCCGGAACTGCAGCGCCGCGTTGTGAAGGTATAAAGCGGAAAAGAAGCGAAAGCACTGTAGTTATAAACGCACCTGCGATACAGTAGTGGTGCAGGCTCTTCTCACAATCTGTAGTTATAAACGTATAGAGGGGAAGAAAAAAAAAAGAGCGCACAGCCGGGAGCACTGGTCTCAACACGACTGCTGCGACAATCCCGTTCGACCCCTGGCAGCGCCCGTTGCAAGTAAGACAAGCCACCGGGGGATCCCGAAATCTCGCACTATTTCCACATACCTACTCTCCCCTCCCGCCCTTTCCTTCCGTCACCTCGCCGGCGGTTTCAGCCGGCAGCTGCCTTGTTCGGGGAAGTCGAACGCGGACCGAGTTTTCGAACAGTTTGCCCGATTTATTTCTCCTCAGCGGCCGCACGAATTCTCGCAATCTCCCACTGGGCTCAACGTGGGACACAGGGCAATTGAATTAAAAAAGAAAGGGGTACCAGTCTGATGGAAAGAGTGTGGACAAAAATGTTAGTCGAAGGAAGAGAGCAGAAAAAAAGGGTGAGAAATACAAAAATAGGTTTGGTTGTCGAGTAATGCAGGTAACCAGTACTGGTGTAAGAAGTTGTAAAGAAAGAAATAAGCAAAAAAAAAAACGAAAGATGCCAATAGTATCTCATACATCGTTTGACCCAAACCTGCGCCAACGTTACGAAGATTCTGAATTTTTCATTACACTTTTCAGGCAGCACCTCAATGCCTCTGCAAAATGTTCTTGGTTTGTCTGCTTTAGGGCTAAGAGTCCGGCAACTCATCCTTTGCGTTGTCCGCGAAGTGGCATTGTTGTCCACATAAAAGCCTAATGCGATGGCATCGTAAGCTAAACCTTATAATGATAATACTAATTGGTATGTTCACCTTTGTCTGAAGGGGAGCTGTTGAAAAGCAGTGAACACTATGTTCAGCCGTTTAAGCGTCGATGTAGCAGCTCTAGCTGGAAATATAAATAACATTATGAACATGTGATATGGTAAGACTTGTAACATTATAGACCTGAATGTTTTTGTCTATTAATGAACGAAAATACGACTACGATTCGTCCAAATAACGCCAAGGGTGGTTCAGGGCATGCTTTTCGTTGTCAAGAACGCTTAAGTTCTCGGGGACGATCTCGTAAAAACGTTTTCCCTGCGGGCACTGTTTAGCAATGTCATGCCCTTTTTGTTACTAATATGGCTGAGATCGTGACATTCGTTTTCGAGAACAATTATGTCGGAATAACATTTACGCCTTTGCAGGTCTTTTTCTACAATGGATCATAAAATATGAAGAAATAAACATAAATGATTTCATAATACTGATGCAGCCATAACTAACTGATTGATTTATTGATTGATTTGTGGGGTTTAACGTCCCAAAGTCACCATATGATTATGAGAGACGCCGAAGTGGAGTGCTGGGGAAATTTCGACCATCTGGGGTTCTTTCCCATGCATCCAAATCTGAGCATACGGGCCTACAACATTTTCGCCTCCATCGGAAATGCAGCCGCCACAGGCGGGATTTGATCCAGCGACCTGCGGGTCAGCAGCCGAGTATACCTTAGAGACTAGACCACCGCGGCGGGGCGAAGTCGTAACTAAGATTATGGCAATTATAAAACCGGAAATCTTAAGGATGTGGAGTCGTAATTTCACAGTTAAAAGCATATTTGAGACCGAATGAAACGTTTTCGTCCTCAAACGGTCTTTGACATCGGCCAACCTCGCTTGAATAGTTATATGTCTAGCTGCACGACTCGCAGAAACTTTTTCTTTCAAACTATTAGCTGGACATACTTAGGTGAATACACTTCCAGCACTTAAGATAATTTTGACCTTGACCAGTCACCTTCGCGAATAACGTAATGATAAAGAATTTCGCTTACGAACAGTTACAGCGCAAGAGGCTATTACGAACCAGGAAGTCCTGGACGTTGCCCCAGAGGACCACAGTTTCGCATCATACGGGCGCGAGAGCCATGGTGTTGGAAACACTGCGTCTGTGCGGCCCGAAACATATGACGTAAAGAGAGCTTAATGGAGACGATCTATGGCTTATGTTACGGCCAGCCTATAAAATATACTCGGACGTGCTGGCGTCATGCTGTATGGTAAGCCCATAGAAAACGGATGACATAGCTGCAAGTATCATTGTCACAGGCGAGTCCTATCATGAAAGGGCATGGTACACGAGGAATATATGGATGGCAGCTACAACCCGACTTTACGATGGCTAACTTTATAACCACCAGCCCGGTTCCGTGAGCGATCATATAGAAGGAGTTAAAAGCACTGTCGGGTCCTTTTAATTGTCATAGTGTCAGTCGGGCATGTTACAAAGCAGCAATGGTTGAACCCAGTCTTTTCCTTTTTTCGGATACCGACCCCTGTTTTCAAATACTAGTGGTGCTACGTAACATACATCGGTACCTTCCTAGTGCCCTGGTGCCATCTGCTTCGCGGCAATAGTGTGCATTCGAGGACCTATTCATGTTCGTAGTGCAGCGCACTAGCCTCGTGAACTGGTGCTATAACTTCGTCAAAGTCAAAACACGAACTGCTATAAGTAGGTGAACTTCGTGCCGCTTAGTTTATGTATGTTATAACAATATAATTGCTCTGTAAGCAGAGCACACAGCCGCAAAAAGGTCTGGTACGAGTTTTTTTTTCAAGAAGCTTTAAATCCAAAGAAACATTCCAGTTTGAAGGCGAACACCCATATTTACAAAAGTAATTACTCTTAAGGAGCAAATTTAGCCAGTGCTGATGACACAGGCATAACACTTGCGAAGCCGTCTCACCACGGGTAAACGATTGCGAACTTGAGAAACGCGTTTTTGAACTGAAAATTTGATGATTCGACCATGCGCTAGTGTTTGTGTTTGTGCTAAATGCTCCGTAATAAGGGATTATTGCCTGCCATCTTGGCCGTTTTCAATCCTCCTACATAAACATTCCATCCATGCACTCCAGTGGTCACACCAAGACAAATAAATTCCTGACGGTCTGCACGAGGGTTTTGAGAAGCCGTGACGTATGCATAACTGAAACGTGTCACTGCGATGTATTACACCTAACACAAGGCTAAAAAAAGTGTGATATACTCCATGTACACGCAATATCGTTTTTACGCTATAGCCGCAACGTGCGCCACATAGGTAAAAAAAAAATTAAGCCTCTATTTATTATCTTTTCGTGTTCACACAACGCAACAGAGAAAAGAGAGGAGGCTGCTATGGAGCCGTGGTGTTCCGTGCGAGGAATATTCTATTTGTCAGGGAATTTTCACCTGTCATTTTGAGCCAAAGGTAAAAAAGGAATATTTGTAATTATTCAGGGAATTACGACCTCAAATAGCAGTCACAGAGCGCCTTCATCTGCATGTTGTAATCGGCTCCGGCGCATGCACCACGCAAGCATAGCCCTTCATATTTGTTTCTCACATTTACACAGTGCGTTCACTAATGGCGTTAGACTTGAAGCCCGCAGTGTGCAGCGTATACTAATAGAGTAAAAATTAATACAGGTATGCTTTTGTTGCGCGGCAGTGGAGAGGCTAGTGATGATTTCAAAATTCACCAGTATGTCAGACACGCGTAAATATAGTATGTGTGTGTGTGTGTGGATGGGGGCGGAAATTGATATTGCTGTGCAGGGAATTATGCTGGCAATTGCGTCAACGCTTTCAGGAAAAAAAAGTCCCCGAAATAGGAAATTTCGTTGTCTCTGGAAGAGAATTCTTCGGCGCAGTACGGATCATCACTGCTGTAGAGTCTACATTCGCACCGCATTTCCATGTTGCGGAGGGCGTGCGCATACCCATGCGAGGCAAGCAGGGAACAGTGCCAGCTGCCAGCGATCGGCTCGCCGCCTCGCGGGGGGGAATGTCGTTTTTCAGCTGTTCATTCGATAAGCTTCGGGGCAGTCTATCGCGTTGTTACAGGGATATAAGAACGCGAGCGAGTTGTTTCTAGCGCGCGTCGCGGAGGTGCACGGGCCGGAACCTCCTTATTGATGAACGCGCACCATGCACGCCGTTTCTCATCGCCGCGTTAAACTGCGCCGAAGTTCGCGGGGAACGTACGAGACACGTCGCTTTCACGTTTTCTTTTATAGTTTGTACCAGATGCTCTATGCGCGGGGAATGCTTTTTTTTTGTTCCCTCTCTTTGTGAAATTGTGCCAGACAGAAAGGTGTGCCATCACTGTGGAAAATAGGCATATACTGTTATCGTTTCGTGAAATTTAAGAGAGCGGAGTACGCGATCACTTGAACGCAGAAGAATTGCATCCCCCTTTTTGTAGATTTCTGGAATGGATCGACAAGTTTCTGAAATGAAGAGTCCTCCGTGGTGGAGTTCTTCGGGACGCTATTTGAGACGAATAATACATAGGTATAGAAAGAATGCGCCTTAGATATGGTTATCCCACGCCCGTTCTCGGATTGTTAAAACAATATGTGTGGCGAAAAGAGAAAACTGTTAAGTACGGAGAGAGAGAGACAGAGAAAGAGAAAGATAATTTATTTACAGAAACGTAGAGAGGGCTCAGTTAGAGTTCATACTGAATAAACGGTTTTATGGGCTTCTATCAGAGATTCTCAGTAGGGAAGAGAGATGGTAACATGCGCAACTGCTTACTCAAAGTGGTACAGCGTTGCCAAGCGCCAATCCCCTAAGTACACCTAATCACCCTAAACAAATCTTTATAGATAATCTAATGAAGTAATGCAGGTAACCAGTACTGGTGTAAGAAGTTGTAAAGAAAGAAAAAAATAAGCAAAAAAAACGAAAGATGCCAATAGTATCTCATACATCGTTTGACCCAAGCCTGCGCCAACGTTATGAAGATTCTGAATTTTTCGTAACAGTTTTCAGACAGCACCTCAATGCCTCTGCAAAGTGTTCTTGGTTTGTCTGCTTTAGGGCTAAGAGTCGGGCAACTCATCCTTTGCGTTGTAGAGAGTGATCAGTTAGAGTTCATATTGAATAAACGGTTTCATGGGCTTCTATTAGAGATTCTCAGTAGGGAAGAGAGATGGTAACATGCGCAACTGCTTACTCAAAGTGGTACAGCGTTGCCAAACGCCAGTCCTCTAAGTACACCTAATTACCCTTAACAAATTTTTATACATAATCTATCCAATTAAAACACTTGGGCATAGGGATTTATATAGAGAGCCCGGAAAGCGTGATCTAATGAAGTCCTTCGTGGCACAACATATATGAAGGAAGTTTTTGTAGCCTCTGTGGGTATCAACAATGTTGGTACATATATGCGTTTGCATTCTAAATCAGTTTACGGTTCATGCATACAGTTTACAGTGACAAATACTTGGATGCTCTATGCGAGAGGACGTTAAACAGACAGTGGGGTGAAGAAGAAAGAGCTCGGGCACCGGCGGTGTTGCTCGAAGAAAAAAAAAAAGTCTATACGCTTCATCTCGACCTTGCACCTGCTATGACTATTTGGCTGCTGTGCGCTCAATTTTATGCGCTGCTAAAGGCGCACTTGTCAATAAGCTTTGTTACAAGGGTACGCGCTAGGTGCGCTCAGGTTCCATCGGCAGTTGCGTTTAGATGTGAATTACATTTTCCAGATGCGCTTCCGATAGGCTTAGTAGAAGTGTTATGGTACTCGTACCTGCCAATGAATGAACAGTGAAGATGACTGCTGAGTTCAAAGCAAATTTACGCACGTACCACGTCGCAAAACAGCGCTAACCAGCAGCACCGCAATACGTAGTGATCGGCACTCGTCATTTACAAAAGACGGCCGCCCGAAGGCGCTATACGGAATAAAGACACACACCCTGTTGATCGGGCGATCGATACTTCATCTCTGAGCTGCCAATACCAAGGTATATAGCACCTACGGCACGTTGTTGAAGATAGCGAATGGGGACAAAGAGCGGGTAATTATTTTCCCGGCATTTATTTCTCCTCCTTTCACCTCCTGTATTTTTTTCTTTTAGTCCACATTCACGCAACTCCCAGGAGAGCGATAAACAGACAGATTATTGGCTTGTCAAAAATATATCTATATATATATCGTTGCAAGGTAAGCCGTTTCTCTTGCTACGGTAATGCGGGGAGCAACACTTTGTAACCTTCCACAAGCGGCGTGTCTGTTGAGTTGCGGCGTTGATATGGCGAGGCCGTGAGGTAAAGGGCCGGGCAGGGTTGGAAAAGGTGCTGGACAGAACGTCAACGAGTACGGTGACGGCGCGCTCTCTCTAATAAATTGAGCCGAGGTTGGCGGTTAGCCCCATTTTTTTTTCTTTACGGCCCACCGACGAAGCGAATCCCGCGCTGTGGCGACCGCGTATATAACAGCAGCCGGGGAAACGCGAGGCGAGCTGAGTAGAGTGATGAGACGGGAAATATAAAGGGAGAACGAGCCAGGGCAAAACAATAGCATAAAGAAAGCAGGAGGTGGAGAGAGAGACCAACGTGAGAAGTGAGAAGCAGCGGCGTGAAGAAGGCTCTGGGACACCATCCACTCATACATCACCCGCAGCCCAAAATGTGGGGAAATGTACCGCGTTTTGGTCCGCGATCCCCAGGAGAACTGTCGTATAGGGAAAGAAGAGGTACATCCCGCGAAAACAAAATGTGGTTGACAAAGAAATGAAAGTATAAGGTAGCAACGTGCGTGACACGGCGAAAAGAATGGTCGGTGTTATGAGAGTGTAACACGAAACTGAACCACTAAAGAGTAAGAGAGAGAAGTAAAAAAAAAACAATGCTACTAGAAAGGAGAAAGGGGTGGGAAAAAGCAATAGAGGCTTGGAGAACCAGGTCTCCACGAAGCGCACGCGCTCTATTGAAAGAAGGTTGCGGCCGCGGTCCGCGGCAAGCCCCCGTTAATCTCGGTGGCGGCAGATTTATTGACAGGCCGCTGGTTGAGACGGGCTCCAGCACTCTACGGAGGGGGGGGGGGGGGGGCAAGAGCTGGCTCGTTTGCTCACCCATTTTTCTTTCTCTTGAGTGCCCCCTCGCTTATCTAATCGCACGTTGTGCCCGAGGGGATACAACGACGAGAACGTCAATAAGGTGAAATCACATAAATGCAAAAACGAAATGATAAAGGGAATAAGCGTGCGCAATATCTGTGCCGCAATCTCAGTGCCACAATCTTTGTGAATGGACTGTTTTTTTTTCTTTACAGCACACCTGTCAGAAGCGGCAGGGTGCATGGTTGCAAAATACAATGCAAGAAACGCTTTTGATACGAAATTCATGCTAGAAGTCATTACAAACAAGCCACAAACTTGTAAAACAATGATCACCCTGACACGGCGTGGGAAGCAGCTATAAGGTCGCAAAGCTACGCATACGAGCCAAAAGTTTGGCAGTGTGGCTGCTCTGTGAAGACCAAAGATCAGACCGACTGCGAAGTCTCGTGGTCACACCTAAGTACCTTCATTTTGACAAATGAGAAAATAATTACTCGAAGTGAATCTTTCATACGTGATCACGTCACGACAAAATGCACAGATGATGGCATCAGCAAGCACTTGAACACGTTTTCTACAGCGAGGAGTTCCTTGACTACGGCGACACACATGTCTCGCATGATTCTAACAACTTCGAAATAGTTGGAGAAGAGAAAGACAGAGCTCTCACGAAAAAAAAAAAGCATACCGTCACTTTCTACCGAAATAAAAGCTCCTTTAGCTATACCGTGTAGTTGCACACGCCTGGCTTTTGCAGCTGCTCTCACACCCATCTGGCCGCTCAATACACCCTCACAAATACTCGTTTATTGCACCGTCAGAGAGGCGTTGAACCTGTGCCCATACACTCATCACCGTTACCAATCTGTGAAGTCCACTGCTTCGGGCAAGGGTCTTCCACACTTCCCCGTTTCCTATCACTATTTTTGGCTACCATAGCCCTATGTAACTTCAAATACAAACGAAAAAAAGGATGTCGAGATCAAATAAGCACTAGGCAAAGTACCAGGGTCCAGAGGAGCTGGTGTATCTGCAACTGGAATGATGGAATAGCTGCACTATCATCGATAATGGCAAGACAGTAGAAAAAAAGAGAGAGAAAGTAAGAAGAAACATGAAACTCCCTGTGGGGTCCGGGAATTGAAGCCATGCTAGTTCATTTAGACAGGGCCTGTTTCAGAAAAGGAGAAAGTACTGCCGCGTTTCGATCGGGGTCGCGGCAAGAACGGGGTTTCGGGTCTTGGGCGAAAGAACACAAGAGTCAGGCACCGGTAGCCCTCGGGGCTCGATAAGGGCCGCTGCCGAGGGACATGCCTCCTGTATCGATGTTTCACTCCCGTTAATTGGGGAGGGAGGTGCAAGGCCCGAGCTGCTACTCGTGTAATCCGCCCGCTCCCCAGTGGTGGAGTCACGAGCAACACGATATATATCTATGCAATACCACGCTGCGCAGGTGCTACGCAAGAAACCTTGCCACGCTAATCGCGGTGCAGTGAGACAGGGCTGATACTTACAGTCGATTCCACGCTCTCCCTTCACCTTTCCCGGATGTTCCCGAACCGGGATATCGCAACCGAGACGACGAGACGGTTACGCTGTACCTTAGTTAGCATAAATTCTTGGGCTCTTGGGCTCCATCGCGAGCAGTATTCATGGGCTGTATTATTAAGAGAAAACTATATATATATATATATATATATATATATATATATATATATATATATATATATAGGTATGGGATATGACACTACGGGAGCGTTGTCAACAAGGATAAATATATTTATTTCCCAACAGTTTCGGGAGGGGTCCTCCCTTCATCAGGGGATGAGTTACACGAAGACTAACTGGCCCATTGAATTATTAATTATTACTCCCACTATGCATTTGATTCAGTAGAAATATCAGCCGTCATTCAAACACTGCGGAATCAGGGCGTAGATAAAGTGTATATAAACATTTTGGAAGAAATCTACAGGGGATCAACTGCTACCATAGTGCTTCATAAAGAAAGCAACAGAATACCAATCAAGAAGGGTGTAAGGCAGGGGGACACAATTTCCACAATGCTATTTACCGCATGCTTACAGGAGGTTTTCAGAAGCCTAGAATGGGAACAGTTAGGGATAAGAGTCAATGGAGAATACCTTAGTAACCTGCGCTTCGCCGATGACATTGCATTGCTGAGTAACTCGGGGGACGAATTGCAACTCATGATTACGGGGTTAGACAAGGAGAGCAGAAAGGTGGGTCTTAAAATTAATCTGCAGAAAACGAAAGTAATGTACAAGAACCTCGGCAAGGAGCAGCGCTTCGAGATAGGTAATAGTGCGCTTGAAGTTGTAAAAGACTATGTCTACTTAGGGCAGGTAATAACCGCAGAGCCGAACCACGAGATTGAAGTAACTAGAAGAATAAGAATGGAGTGGAGCACATTCGGCAAGCACTCTCAAATCATGACAGGTAGATTGCCACTATCACTCAAGAGGAAGGTATATAACAGCTGTATCTTGCCGGTACTTAGCTACGGGGCAGAAACGTGGAGACTTACAAAGAGGGTTCAGCTTAAATTGAGGACGACGCAGCGAGCAATGGAAAGAAAAATGGTAGGTGTAACCTTAAGAGACAAGAAGAGAGCAGAGTGGATTAGGGAACAAACGGGGGTTAAGGATATCATAGCTGAAATCAAGAAGAAGAAATGGACATGGGCAGGGCATGTAGCGCGTAGACAGGATAACCGCTGGTCATTAAGGGTAACTGACTGGATTCCCAGAGAAGGGAAGCGGGTTAGGGGGAGACAGAAGGTTAGGTGGGCAGATGAGATTAAGAAGTTTGCGGGTATAAATTGGCAGCAGCAAGCACAGGACCGGGTTAACTGGCGGAACATGGGAGAGGCCTTTGTCCTGCAGTGGACGTAGTCAGGCTGATGATGATGATGATGACTCCCACTATATATATATATATATATATACGAGAAGTTGAGCAGCAGTCAGTACTCATTTATATTGAAGAAGAGCAGTCACGACAGGTAAAGTGGTAATGGTGGAACCAGCCTGTGCGCCAAGCCAACCAAACGTCTTCGTACCCGCCTGAGCGGTACCCTCGGCCTTTCTGAGTAGCACTCATCTTTGAAGACGATAGTCTTTCTTGGGGACTTCGACGGAAAAATTTTGGTTTGTCTGTCTGTCTGTCTGTCTGTCTGTCTGTCTGTACATTTGTCTGTTTGCCTGCCCTAACGATACCTCAAACGGCACCAAACGGCCAACCCCATTCGCAGCGCCCACCAATATTGCTCAAGGTTTGGCGTTCATAGTTGTGCGATTGTCAATTAAAAAGCAATTATTGCGCATATTCGAGGCGCCATAACAACACTTCGAAGTTTTTTATGTCTGCCTTTATACTAGAAAAGACACACACAACTAACTCTAAGGAATGTAGCGTTTATCGCGCTGCGCTGAGAGTGCAACGCGATACTCAAAAGGGTGTTTCCAACGCTTTGCTACGACGTCACGGTGGTGGCATGCACCTGCCCGTCGCTTTGTGTTTTACACCTTATCACCTCCGAGACTGGCGTGCATCTTTCTCCGCGGGCCGCACGCCTTCTTTTTCGAAGATAACTACCAGATGGCGCTTGTGTCTAATGCGCCTTAGAGTTACTGTACATGCTACCTTTAGCTACCTGCAGGTAGCATATACAGTAACTTTAACGTGCCTCGATGCGTTCGTTCGCCTCCGCTACCTGCTGGAGGCGCTCTAACGCAGCGCCTCCAGAACGCCATTCACCAATTTTCTTGCGCAGAACATCAAATAAACGTTTTGCTCACTCTCTCCAGACGCAAGACTGTCGTCTTTCGACGACATTTGCGGTGTAACATGCAGATTTGGAACCAATTTTTTTTTCACTTTTTCCCCTCTTTTTGTAATTCTTGATATATATATATATATATATATATATATATATATATATATATATATATGTGTGTGTGTGTGTGTGTGTGTGTGTGTGTGTGTGTGTGTGTGTGTGTGTGTGTGTGTGTGTGGTGTGTGTGTATGTATATATATAGTTGCCTCCTTTTCACGGCTTTGAGTTTATTACGATGGCTTTTCTCTCGGTGGTTCCTTCCTTTGCTCTTCTCTTTTTTTATTTGTCTTTATTATTATAGGAATTGTTTTTTGACTGACCTTCTATTGGCTTTCGTCTAACAGAGTGACCAGGCGAAGAGAGAAAAGGAGGAAGTTAGAGATGGGGGGATTTTATTTTTGATGTGCTTTATATTGATGAGGCACAATGGTCGGCACTCCAGCTCGGAGCTTCGTTTAGCTTAACTCGTGCTCTCGCTGTTCAGTCAACGCCAGAAGAAGACGGAATTGTCGTTCTTCCGTTTTGATCTTAAAATATCTTATTTGTATGTTACGTATTCCTTTCCTTTTCGCCATGCCATGGCTATATCCTTAATCTATCCTTAACTCTTAAGACGTAATCTATGCATGCACTATCCAGTACTACCATTTGTTTTCCAGCCGAGAGCTTTGGTTGTTCATTGCGTCTAGAAACTCACAGTCGGCCCTCGGAGAAAACGGCCTGACGCGTCTAGAATTGGCATCTACTGGAAGCAATTGTAAGGAAGAATAGAGAAAAACAGATCGCGTGGTGTGGTTACACCATGCGAGCAAGATGAATCAACAGCAAAACATGATTCCTCCACGTGGATGATTCATTGTGCACGCGTGAAAAAAAAAGAATGAAGCTGTGGCTTATTTGGTATGGTCGTATTGTCCAAGTGACTGTATTTCCTTTCTTGAAGATATTGAAGATTGATTCTCACTGCCCAGCCGTCCTGACACGGGGTTGTTCCAGTACACGTGTGCGAGCTTCAGCCTCTCTACAGCTAAACAGATCAACTACGAATGCCCGTGCAATAAAATCTTCTCCATAGCGATGAATATTCTGTGTCTAAGTCATAGTAACGGGCTTACAAAACGTCATCATTACTACGAAAGGACCTGCAGTGCCACTCATCAAGAGAAAGTACAGTAAACTTCATTATTAAGGCGTGTATATACATGTAGGTACATTATACGCCCCCTTTAAGCGGTATGAGTGACAGCGCCAGTTTAACATCTCATGCCAATCAAGGCGGCTCGTTTCCTTTGAAACTGCTTCATTGGCGCGACGACTCTCACTGTAATTCATACAGAACACGCGCTTGTTCCCCAAGGAGAAGCCAGCAAAGCAGGGCCGCTGAACTAAAATAACTATCAAAACGAAAAAGAAGCATCCAGTCAAGAAAGGAAGGCAGCGCCGCAGTGGAGAACCGCGCCGGTTCCGCCTTCCTGCCGTCGCTCTGTCGTAATTATCCCGCCGGAGTGAGCACTAATGGCGCGTCGCATTCGGCGCTTCCTCTTTTCGAGTCAGGCGAGGGACAAGACGTAAGGAGTGGAGAAAAAAAGAAAGGATTGTAAGGTAGAGAGCGTGAGAGGCGGGATGGGGCGAAAGGAGAGAAAACAGTTGACGATTAGGCGAAGCGAGGAGCAAGCCGAATATCGTTAAGCCGCGAAGGCGCGCTAGCGCGAGCGCCGGCGAGCGAAGCACGCGTTCTCCCGTATCGGGGAAGCGTTGAGGGATAAAAGGGAAAAAGAAGAGCAGCGGCGGAGTTGGAAGAAACGCCGCCGAAGCCCTATTGCACCTGCTTTGTCTCTCTACTACCTTGTGTTGCTCGCCAAATCCCACTTCAGTGTCCCCTCTATTTCATTTTTCTACGCTCGACCATTATATAACACTTCTTCTTATTGCGAAAGCGATTGTACGGACACTCTAGGCTTGATTTTGCCGCTGGCGTCGGCGTCGCCGTCACTCATCATATATGTATACTTATCTATACATATTAAAACACTAGAAAGAAAAATAATGCAGAAAAAGACTCCGGTGCGCGGAATCGAACTGGACCTCAGCATCGTGAGCGCGAGGCGTTAACCACTGAGCCACCGAGGAGCACGTCCTAAACGTTCGAACGGCAAGCTGCTTATATCTACCACTTACCGCTGGTGGCGGGCATCACGGGGGGGGGCGGAGAGGGGGAACTATCGTGTTATCAGCATTACCAGCAAGATGGCACAATTAGCGCGCGTAGCCACATCGTCACGACCTGGCGGAGTGCACTCTCATTCCCACGCGCACTTTGCCCCGCAGAGAGCAGGGGCTCGATGCTAACTTGCGCGCCCTTATCTCGCGGCGGAGAAGATCGTACGTCTTGGCTGGCCTTCGACTTTCATAGGAACAATTCGGTTGTAGTTAATGGGCGCACAAAGGTCACTGCAAACGTTGCACAGTCTCCGTTTTCGAAAAGAGCGCACTTTTCAGACACAGGGAAGAAACAACTGGGACAATTATTTGCGTTAATCTGTACCTGAGAGTACGTTTCGTTCGTCATTTGTGCGTGAGAAAAGCGACACGTTCCGATCTGCTGGCATTCTGCGCCTGACCCTCTAATTTGTTGCTATCGCGTTCATTGCTTCACCTTTGCGGCAAAGCTGTGACTTTTTGTTTAGCCTAAAGAGAGTGGTTGCTGAGTCGGCTGGTACGCACGTGCTCAATGAAGTAGGGCGCTCGCCCTTCTATCGCTATCCGACCGAACGGCTCGTTACATCTGAACTTAAGAAACAAAGTATATTTGAGACTTCGCGTCGGTTGAGAATTAAACGGCGTACCATATATTTACGCTATTGTAACAAGACCATGATTGTAACGCAAGGGGTGACTTTTCATTGTGCCGAGGAAGTTTCGGTATGCGATTGTAAGCGAGGGTTGGCTTGGGGTGGCAAAAATCTGAAACGAAAACTCCCGTTACACTTGAGTGAATGCAGCACATGGACTTGCGGTCTCATTCCGGCATTCCTCGCAGTTACGAAATCCCCGGAAAAGTTGCAAGGGCGCGCCCGTGCTTTACTTGAGAAAATGTGTGCAACTAACCCACGCTCTTACATTTCTTCATGGTTTACACGGAGGTGACTACAATTACAATTGACGAAATGACATTATTCGCGGCGTAAAACGCGCTAGATTATTCCCGCCCACAAAACAGCACAAGTAAGCTCACCGAACTTCGGGCTACGCTAAGCTGGCGTGAACTTAGGCAAAGCCACGTGTTAGAACGAGTAGCAGATTTCGACGGGAACGAACAAGCGTGCGCCGATCTATTGCCTGGTTATGATCATCAGCATCAGTATTATTGTAGCTATTATCCCTCCACTACAGGTGACAGTATTGCCCCACAATTATCATTTGCCTCTGTTCTGTATCAATGGACTGCCACACCATGCCTTCGACATCTCACGTTCTCTTACCGCTCCTGTGTTTCGCAAGCTCTAATTAAGGGATGCTACTGTTCACTGCAACTCGCAATGACGCCTTTTTGGCGCTACTCTCGACACTAAGCATGACTGGACGCATAGTTTTGAATAGGGGCTAGCTATTATTTTATTATCAGACTAATCTACGAATGCTATGCATCTGTGGAAATTAATTAGGTGCGGGAGTCTTCGATGTTCACCGAATTACGTTCCATCTCTTTTCCCTTTATTTTTAAATAATAATAATAATAATAATAATAATAATAATAATAATAATAATAATAATAATAATAATAATAATAATAATAATAATAATAATAATAATAATATTATTATTATTATTATTATTATTATTATTATTATTATTATTATTATTATTATTATTTGGAGTTTTAGGTGCGACAACTACTATATGATTATGATGTACGTGGCTTCGATACTCTTGATCACCTGATGTCATCAAAGCACCCTGGCATCGCACATTACACAGGCGTGTAGCATTTTCCATCCGTCGAAATGCCAGGGCCGGAGTAGAACCTACGACGGGGTCAGCATCCGAACACCATAACTACATCACCGCGCCGGGTCGTTTTTTTACAAAGCTCTACGCAATATGGTCTGGTTCAAATTGCTTCCCTTAGCTGCTTTGTCCACAATCAGCCCCTCCTTAAGCAGACTTCTGCAGAAGGAGTGCAGAAGTCTGTGCGCAAAGATACCAGTGGACGGGTGAAGCGGTACAGCGTCCACCTCCGATGTGTGAGGTGTTGAGTTCGACTTCCAGTGCCATCGCGCAGCCCAAATTTTGTGTACTCTTTATGTCTACTTTTGAACTGTATTTGTTTTGCATCAGCAAACTTGAATATCGATAGAAATCAACTAGCCTATAGACTACCCTGGAAGAAGAGTCACCAAAAGCTTTGTATTAATATATAAGAAGAGGGGAAGGAGTATAATTAAAACCAGCAAAGGGGTACATTATGACTGAAATGTACGGTATTTTGGCCGCTGTTCCTGCGGCGTCAACATAGAAATTCGCTCATGAAGATAGCTGTTTGTTAATGCCTTTATAGACACGTGGGCACACGGGAGAAACGTTCGGCTTAGCGGAGCGTTGTCGTTCCGAGAACTTTTCGCGTTAATGGCGGTGCCTTGGTTATGTTCTAGATTCTCTAGCACCGATATGAATTAGTTTTTTTTTCTTTTTTCGATAACGCAAATATCCCTATGATAAGTTATGCGCTGCCTCGTGCGAGCCAACAACGAAAAGCGAAAGCGCATACTTGGAAAGCTAACCGGAATCGTTGTAAAAACGTGGTCACATGTCGACCGGCTTCTTTATAATCGACATCATGTGGGAACGGCATCTGCGACTCAATTACTTGTTCTATTCAAGCGTGTTTAGCTGCATACTACTTTGTTGAAAGACAGCGTGATTTATCACCCCCACCCCCCCGACAAAAAACTTCGTACGAATGAATGATTGGCAAGGATAACGCAAACGGCCATTCAGTTCGTAACCAAAAAACGCAGTATTTTAAAACGCACTGCGATTGATTTGAAGTCTGACGGGAAAATAAGACTAACATACAAGAAGCAGTGGAAGTTGATGGACGCAAACGACGCGAGAAGAGGAGGAAGAAGCAGAAAGAAAAAAGAGACGAAGACACGGCCGCAGCGGTTGCTTTCGCGTGGTATACAGAGTACGCCCCGATGTTCTCGGCTCCTCTTCGAGCCATTTTAATCAATACTCCGAGGCCCCGACGTTAACAGCAAGCCACAGCTCTTCGAACCTCCTTCCTTACCCTTATTTTTTCTTCTTCTTTTCCCTCAACTCTCTCGCTCTCTTTCTAAGAAGCCCTCACATAGCGGAACTCTATGCGCTATCTGCCGGTCTTAAAGCTCGTGCCAATTCATTGAGCTTGCTTGTATTTGACGCTTTTTATTAGCGACCACTTCTTTCTCGATTGCTACAGGCGCCTCGGAAGCCTGGCAGCAATGCCTTTAACACTCGTTTCCGTGCAACTTTTAACGCAAATCCGGCGCCCGCATGCATAATTAAAATACAGCCGGCATCAGGCAGAAGCCCCTCTACCCCTTCTTGATCTTCCATGCCCTCCTCTCTCGTATTCTCGTCTCACTGCGCCTCTCCTCCTCCTCCTCCTCCTCATTCTCCTTTCCTGCTCCCTGCTCCCGCATCCCGTTGTTGCCAATATTGCTGCTGCCGCTGCTGCTGCGACGTAAGCCTCTGCTTATTTGCAGCCGTCGCGTGAGAAGTTGTGGGCCTGCCTTCTACGACGTTCTTGTTTATTTGTTTTTTTTTCTTCCTCGCTTGCTTCGAAGGCGGAACCCACAGGTATACGAACACTCGATGCCGCTCCTGTCGGTTGCGGCAACGATTATTTTTTCTTCCAATTACGAGCGAAGCTCGCATAGATACCGCCACTGCCGGCATCTGCTGGCTCAGGAGCTTGCCGATACGAAGCACCGGCCGGGCGCATCACCTTGTAAGAAATGGCCCACACACCAGTTCACCATCATCTCTATGGCGTGTGTCACGTACATGGCACAAGATTGCATGTGTCGTTTTTTTTTCAGCTGGTTTACTTCGTTGTCAGTAAGAATTCAAGTTTTATATATATATATATATATATATATATATATATATATATATATATATATATATATATATATATATATATATATATAAGAAGGTAGTATGAAAGCTTGCGATGACAGAGGGAAGGAAGAGGAAGGAGGAAAGTCAGGAAGGTGAGTGTCCGGTTTGCTATCCTACGCTCGGGGATAGGGATTAAGGAAACTTGTGAAACAAAGGTGGCGAGGGTTATAGAGGCGATATTTCAACAAGCCGGGAGCAATAAGATTATCAAAGGCTTGGTGTCTGCCGGTTGCAAGTCATTTTTTCACCCACGTTTCTTTTTTCACATTTCGATTACAATTATAACTACTAATAACATTCCTTTCACTTCACATCTCACCTTGGTCTCTTAGTTTTCCCCCGCCGCAATGGTCTAGTGGTTAAGGTACTCGGCTGCTGACCCGCAGGTCGCGGGATCGAATCCCGGCTGCGGCGGCTGCATTTTCGTTGGAGGCAAAAACGCTGTGGGCCCGCGTGCTCAGATTTGGACGCACGTTAAAGAACCCACATTCAGAAGAACCCACATTCATACTATCAATCAGGTAATAGAGAAATGCTCAGAGTATAACCAACCACTTTACATAGCCTTCATAGATTACGAGAAGGCGTTTGACTCAGTAGAAATATCAGCCGTCATGCAGACACTGCGGAATCAGGGCGTAGATGAAATATATATATAAACATTCTGGAAGAAATCTACAGGGGATCAACTGCTACCATAGTGCTTCATAAAGAAAGCAACAGAATGCCAATAAAAAAGGGTGTATGGCAGGGGGACACAATCTCCCCAATGCTATTCACTGCGTGCTTACAGGACGTTTTCAGAAGCCTAGAATGGGAACAGTTAGGGATAAGAGTTAATGGAGAGTACCTCAGTAACCTGCGCTTCGCCGATGACATTGCATTGCTGAGTAACTCAGGGGACGAATTGCAACTCATGATTACGGAGTTAGACAAGGAGAGCAGAAAGGTGGGTCTTAAAATTAATCTGCAGAAAACGAAAGTAATGTACAACAACCTCGGAAAGGAGCAGCGCTTTGCGATAGGTAATAGTGCACTTGAAGTTGTAAAAGACTATGTCTACTTAGGGCAAGTAATAACCGCAGAGCCTAACCACGAGATTGAAGTAACTAGAAGAATAAGAATGGGGTGGAGCACATTCGGCAGGCACTCTCAAATTATGACAAGTAGATTGCCACTGTCCCTCAAGAGGAAGGTATATAACAGCTGTATCTTGCTGGTACTTAGCTACGGAGCAGAAACCTGGAGACCACAAAGAGGGTTCAACTTAAATTGAGGACGACGCAGCGAGCAATGGAAAGAAAAATGGTAGGTGTAACCTTAAGAGACAAGAAGAGAGCAGAGTGGATTAGGGGACAAACGGGAGTTCAGGATATCATAGCTGCAATAAAGAAGAGGAAATGGACATGGGCCGGGCATGTAGCACGTAGGCAGGATAACCGCTGGTCATTAAGGGTCACCAACTGGATTCCCAGAGAAGGGAATCGGGGTAGGGGGAGACAGAAGGTTAGGTGGGCAGATGAGATTAAAAAGTTTGCGGGTATAAATTGGCAAAAGCAAGCACAGGACCGGGTTAACTGGCGGAACATGGGAGAGGCCTTTGTCCTGCAGTGGACGTAGACAGGCTGATGATGATGATGATGATGATGATGATGATGATGATGATGATGATGATGAAAGAACCCCGGGTGGTCGAAATTTCCGGAGCCCTCCACTACGGCATCTTTCATAATCATATGGTGGTTTTGGGACGTTAAACCCCACATATCAATCAATCTTAGTTCTCAATATTATTGTGTCTAATAAAGGAAAGGGGCCTTTAAGCTTACACTTCTTTCCTTTATAAGCAGCGAGGCTGTTGAAAACAAAAAAAAGTAGGGCATGGGCTTGGGACCAGGAGCATTACAATAACCTCCGGTTTAATGGCGAATCCTTCGTGGTGGGTACGAACCACGGTGCGAAAATACTTTAGGTGAGCGAACGCCGGGACCATTGGCTGACCGATAATGTTCTGCTTCGCTAGGAATCTGGAAGATGACACTGCAAACTTTGCCCCGGCCTATCGGTCGGCTACCAGCTCGTGATAACATCACATGCAACGTGGCACCAGCAGGCAAGAAAGGGTGTTCCACACTCGCCGCAGTGGCTACTGGCACCGCTGACTGATGCTGCCCGTTTAAATGCACACATATACCCTATAAAGTAGACGGAGAGATGACCGTTGTCGCAGCTCTGGTAGAGCGTGGGACGTGTTATTGGAAGGTCCAGGATGGGTTCCAGCTGACCGGAAGCCATCTTTTCGTCCGCTTTTCTTTTTTTCACATTTATGTTATATTAGTTAATAACATCTATACTTTTCTTGAAGTATTACGATCACTTCAATGACGTCCCCTACAATTTCTTTGGGTTATTTCTCTGTCCTCACTTATGTTGTGCATGTCAAAGTAAGCGAACCCTTAAATCTACACTTCTTTCCTTTCATGGAGAGGCAGTGCTACACGGGTGGGGGTGGTTGTGGTTAGAAGGAAGAGGAAAAAGGCACTTCATTTCTGTCTGCCTATAGGCGACACGGCGCAGTGCCTTACAGGGGTGGGGGGAAGGAGGGTTAAAAGGATAGAAGGAAATAGATGAAGAAATAGAGAGGCAAGCGGCGGAAAATAGAAGGAGATAGGAAAGTGGGGATCCGGTCGAAGCAGTCCAAGGGCGGGGCGCCACAATGCGAGTGCTGCACGGCGTCAGGAGACTGCGGAGGGCGAACCAGTCGGCGGGAGCTACGCTGGCGTCGGAGATCGCGAGGGCACGTCCGTGCAGCTTGAAATGCTCCGAGCGAATCCCCTACACGGGTGACTCTCGCATGTATAGTGGACCAGAGGGCGCGACGAAGCTCTTTGGGCCGCCTCAGCATTGTTGGTACCGACCACCAGGGATACTAAGAAAATGGAACACTGGCTGAGCACAGTGACACGCTGAAGTGTCAGTGCCCTTTTTGGCACGTTTCCAAAGAACGCTTCCTGGGTGCTTACCTAATCAACCGTGACCACTTGCTCACAACTAAAAAAGAAAATGATACGCACGTGCAAGTTTGGTTTTGCTGCGTCTACTCGCTAGGCTACGCATTGGAAGACTCGGTTTTGCTGCACCTAGGCTGTGTGTTCTGGCGCTGCCATCAGATCTCGTAAACTGAATTGCCGGGCGCCTACGAAAGTAGAGTCAAAGAACACTATTTTTTTAAGAGTGTAGACATTGCGATGAAGTACAAACTAGCTTTGCATGGGAACCTTCGTTCACGGTGGTGTTCTCTGCATCTCACCTCCATCGAAAAGCGGCCACCGAGGTACATTAGGGTCGAACTCAAGCCCTGGATCTTACGAGCGCGACACCTTAGCACCTAAGCTACGAAAAAAGGAGAAAGTCGTTCTCAGATCTCGTTTCGTTATACCGCATTCGCGTGTATCTTTCCGGCACGCCTGTTCCTAACGCCATTCCCCTCCGTCCAGACCCACACGGGATGAAACGGCGCATGCTGCTAGCGCAACGCGATTCACATTGAAGAAGAAAAAAACGAACCAAAACGATTGCCATCGCGGGAATAGAGTCGCCGCTGGAAGTGCGGAGAACGCGAGCAATTTCCACGGGGAAGGGATCAGTGGTGGGCCACACGGGAAACGCGCAACTTGTCGCGAGGAGAAGCCATTTGTTTGGATTGCCACGTCCGCCTGCCCATTTGCGTCTCCGTTGGCGCGGCGACCGTGCAGCGTCCCGCACTGCATATACTGCAGACCACCGCTGCACGACGTGTCGCGTTGCAGTGGTAGCCCAGAGAACACGCAGCATGTGCCTGGGATTTCGAGCCCCGCGGTGGGGCATCGCCTAACAAGGGCTAACAGGCGGCCAACACGAGAACTTCCACGCGCATTTGCGAAAGGGCGTTTTGTTACTCCGTGTTTTATTTTCGTTCTGATACCTCAGTTCAGTTTGATTTCTTCCAGGTTCAGCTCGGAGATACGTAGTAAGTGAGTACGCTTTTGTCATTCTCCTGACGTTTTCAATACGCCAACTATGATGCTTACATGCGCGCGCAGTATTTAAAGGAAGCTTTGTGAAAATTAGGGTGCTGGTGTTGGCGTAAGAACGAATCAGTAAGGATATGGGACGGACTTGAGGCCCCCTTAGGCTCTTATGGGGCTGGGAGAGGAGGGTGCCACCTCCGACCTCTTTTCCACCCACGTTGACGCGGTTGTGTATGCCTATAGACGTGTCTTCGTGGGCCATAGAATGAGCTCAGCAAACGATTATATCGTAACTAAAGTGCTGCGTGCATATGTAAGTCTAAAAGATTCGTTTCAACTAAACGGAAGTAAAAATATATAAATATTGAGTAGATGACATTGGCCAGAAGTCTTGCTGGAAAATTAGAGCTACGACAAATACGTTGCCCCCGACCGAATAATCGACGATTCTGGCTAATTCTTGATAAGCAAAGACAGAAGCAACAATCCCATCGCGGAAATGAATTTGCGTGCCCCAAATAGCGTGTTGAGCGCGTGCCTGTGGTTTATGTGAGAAGCTTAGGCTTGGTCACGTGTCGCGCAGCCGGCGACGAAAGTTCAGCCGTCGTGGTATGCTGGGTTGCCTAATTCGCATAATAGAAGCACACTGGTAATGGCGGCCCAGAAGTCGGCACGTGACACGCTCATTTTTACACCAGATGTTCAGCTAAATGGAAAGACGCAACTTTGTATGTCGACAATAAACCGGTCTCAGCGACTAGGCCGAGCGAAGAGGATTTGCTGAAAGTCAGATGACTTATTGGAGGAGAGTATTAATGACAACTAACAAACACTGCCAAAAAGTTTACTCTTATCTTCTTCATGTTGAGGAAGATGAATTTTGACAAACATGTGAAAGCTCCAGCACTTTGATACACACCAACGCACAAATTACGCGTGTCGTCGTTTGCAACTTGTTTAACCGTACATTCAAAAGCAATGGCCACAAATATTATGGCTAGATAACCACGTTTCAAAAGACGGTCAGCGTTCATTTTTAAAAAACGCGCGTTTGCAAAAAAAATAAGCTATCACAAAGAACAAATAACATGTTGCAAAATAAAGCCGAATAAAAAAGAAAAACAAACATGTGTTTACCATACGTTTGACAATGCCTATATAAAAAGACTTTTCATTAGAAAATAAGTTTCTCTCAACTCAGGCTTGCTCAAGGTTATCGAAAAGTGAGAACATATCTCTACACATTCAAGTAACTTCTTGCTATGCCCCTTTTGAAGCACTTTTTTTTTTCCTTTGTGGTCGTGATGAGCTGGCGCACAGACTTCAAGGACACTTTTGCATTCGCATTTCATTTTTTCATGCACGACTAACAGGGATTTTTTTTTCTCTCGTAGAACAAAAGGAGCTTCTATCATTTCTCGATCTTTTGTTCTGAGGATACGTAATTTACTAGCAAATCTGAAATTGCATTCCTCATTATTGCCTGTTCAAATTGCGAGGTTAATTAGCTAGACAGCTACCTTCCTTGTCGGTTGTTTTGAATGATGAATTCATATGTGTGGTTTCACGTCCCAAAACCACCATATGATTATGAAAGACGCCGTAGTGGAGGACTCCGGAAGTTTCGACCACCTGGGGTTCTTTAACGTGCACCCGAATCTGAGCACAAGGGCCTACAACGTTTACGCCTCCATCGGAAATGCACCCGCCGCAGCCGGGATTCGATCCCGCGACCTGCGGGTCAGCAGCCGAGTAGCTTAGCCACTAGACCACCGTGGCGGGGCAACGGCTTGGGGGGTGTAAATGAATCAAGGAGAAGGGTGCAAGGGAACACACTTTCGGCAAATGGCAAGAGGACAAAGACGAGGAGCCCGTCTCACCAGGATGACGTAGACGACCTGGAGCCGGGCTGGGACGGCTCGCTCTGGGACAGGCTGCTGACTCGCTTGGGCGACTGCGTGGCCACGTGCACCGGTTCGGCGCTCTCGTGGCTCTTGGCGGCCATGCGCTGGCGGCACAGGTCCTGCACGTGGCACAAGCCCGTAACTCGTCAGGCCTCACGGCAGTGATTCGGGACAGAACGTGGCAGCAGAGATTCGGGTCTAAGCTCGCGGTAGAGTCGCAACAGATTTACGGCGGGGACTCGGGGTAAAGACACGAAACAAATACCTAATGCAAATACTCGCAGATGATGTTTAAAGCATTGACTCGCAGCAAAGACACGCGACGTACCCCAAAACAGTATTCAGGGTGAGGACTCTAGCGATAATTTAAGTCAAAGACTCATCACAAAACTTCATTCGGAAACACACAGTAGAGACTTGCATCATACAGCCAGGACTCAGGGTGAAGCGAAAACTCGAGGCAAAAACTCACAGCAAAGGCTGATAATATAACAAATTCTGAGAAATACACTGAATGCCGAGATGTGAGCAATATTGAAAGGTCCTGTGTTGTCATAATTGTCCGCTTATTGCAAATATGTCTGAGTTTGGTCCACTTGTGCCGTGTCTATATACAGTGTACGTTCAGATGCATGCGCGTGTGTGTATACAGCTTGCACGAGGCCATATATAAGGAAATGTGAGCCATACTTAAGCCTCGTCTGTGTTACTACTTAAGTCGGCTCTGACTTCAAACCGGTGTAGTATTTAAGTACTTCGGGTGGTTTAGGAACAATATCAGAGTCGAGAACAATACTTTTGCAGTTTCTTTTGTAGTTAGAAATCGAGGCGGCAAAAACAACTGTTATATTTCATCGCATTACTCTAGTGCTTCAACGCGGTTGACGTTGCTGCAGTATCCACTGCAGTCCGGTATGGCGTTCTACAACTCATCTCTTGTGTCTATTCCCTTGAAATTGTGAATTCACGTACATGCTAACAAACGGTATGAAGTGACCAATGGTTGGCAACTGAGCGCTTTTTCTCGCTTCTCAACAACCACGCCTAACTGTTAAGAGTTCGTTCAGCAGGCCTGATGGTCGGTGTTTCATGGTACAGCAGAGATTCAGAGCCTGACCTCAATCAAAGCCGATCAGCCTCAATCAAAGCAACTGATTAAACTGCTAGTCTGAAGCCATGTTATACAATACATGGTCAATATGAAATTATGTAGGCTCATGTTTTTTTTTTCCTCTCTGCTTCATTCTAACATTGCGCTAACAACACGTAGGGTACCAAACCGGACAAACTCCAGCAGCCTCCCTGCATTCTCTTCAATTACCCTCTCCACACGTAACGGCCATTACAGAAAAGATTGACGATGCTACAGCTAGCCGCCTTTACGCTGAGCGCACGTGTTAAGAATTGAAGTTTTCCCGGAGAAAGGCATTTTCGAGTGAGTGGGGTTCGCGCGCTGCAATCGCGGCCATATACGCCGAAATTATGCGCGACATAAACGGTATATAAACAACGCACGCTATACGTGAGATTCAAATTAGGGGACGCTATGGAGTACGTGGTAGAAGAAACAGTGCGGATATATACAGCGTACATAACCATGCCGCCATTTTTCGCGAAAGTCCTGCGGGCAAAACGAGTTACTAAAGAGCGGGAAACGCCCCTGATGAAGAGTGATCTGCGCCGGATCACTCCGGCCGCCTCGCCTCTCTTTCCCTATATAGGGAACGCGTGGGAAAACGAACATTAGCATAGCCGGCCCAGCGTTTCGGGCTAGTACAAGGAGACAAATAAACCGGAAAGTGGGCGCTGGCAAACTATTTTTTTTTCTTTTTTCTTGGTTGTCATTGTTTCCATTGCATGACAGGATATTTATACGCTCCGCTTGAGGCAACCTCTTTCGGCGATCGATCAATTTTGTGGAAAGAGTTCGGGAAGTTTTTAGTCGATCGCTGGTTCTCCACTTTAGGTGATGCATTTATGAAAGAAGCTGAAAAAAATGACGTTATGAAGTCGCCAAATATTCAAGTTACAGTATTATACCAAGAGCTAAGCGCTTCCAGTTTCGGATAACGAACCATTTATCTGTAACAATCTGCAAGACGTCATGCAAGATCAGTTGAATGAGGAAAGCTGAGCTCTTTTCATGTTTCATGTAGTGTGAGGTCTTTCGCCTGTCTGATTCGTGTTAAATATAGGTTAGGTGAAAATAAGAATTCACTGAATTAGTGTTAAATAATCATTTTTGGCGACACTGATGTTCACTTAAGTGTCTCGACTGGCACTAGCCTGTAGCGTTTGATGCGACTAATGGGAGCTTTAAAGAGCTGCCACTTTCTCAGATCAGAGAAGGTAAAATATTTGAAGAATGCTGGTAATCGCACCTATGATAAACACATGGGAAGACGTGCACCAGAAGTGACGTCTGTCCCTAAACAGAGACAACAGAAACACATCGCGCACAAAACGTATCGCTTGCCTTGAAGCTCGACGCGGAGAGACTTCGCAGCAAATTCTGAAATCATCGAGGAAGAAAAGAACAGCACCAAATGAAGCTTCACAGTCGGCGACTTCGGCGACGGAGTTACAGTACGCTATAGCGTGGAACACAACTCCCTTAGGTATGTATCCACACTCGTCAAAAGAATGAAAAAAAACACACACTAGAAAGAACGGGTGCGAGACGGCGAAGAATGGCCCCACAAAACACTACAGATAAAACAGCACTGGAGTTCCACCGGCATCGTATGCGTTACACACACACACAGGGGCGCGCTTCAAAAGAATGAAAATGCTTAAGACTATATAGAGTTTTTGCTGACGCACACACTGACGGCGACGCGAGTCGGCCATGGCACACGTCAGCTGGCGACGCGTAAACGTTGGAACGGGGACCTAGAAGAAGAGACGCGAACTTATCGTGCCGCAGAACAAGGGACCACCGCACGAACCATTGCGTACGCTGCGGAGCGAGCGGCATCAGCGGCACGTCGTCAAGCCGGTGGCAAGGGAACTCAGCGCGAGCGGTGGCGGACGCGTATACGAGCGCGCCGTCGGATACGAGTGAACGGAAACGGAAGAGAAGCGAAAAGAAGGGGCGTGTCGACGACGACGACAAAAGCAACGCACTTTCGCAAGCGACGGAAGAGATGACGCCTATACGGTCCGCGGCTGTTGTGCTGCGGCCGACGTCGCGCCTTCTTTCGGTGGCCGCCCGTCGCTTTATACGCCGAAACGCGTCAGCTTCGATAGCGAGCCTGCCACTGGCAGGCGCAGCAGCGGTGACGCAACTGCTCCTCTTCTTCGTCTCTACTTCGTTTTGTTTCTCTTTCTCTCGTTCACACATACACACAAACACCCGTAGAATCGACCTCTACGGTTTTATCTCAGTGCCATACGTTGTAGAGACACGATATAACCGGAGAGGCCAATGACCTCAAACAGTTCTTCGTATGCAGCTGCGTCTCTGTGTAGCACGTGAGATATTTCTATCTCTTTGTTTTTATTGAAGCAGGTATAAACAGATATCTGTCCATCTGACTCGGACGATCCAAGTGGCAAAGCCCTCGCACTGCATCTTTTCATTTCCATTGATTAGGCTTAACGGCATTGATACGTTATGCTACGTGGCAACCTAAGCGGGAAAAAAACGAAAAAGATAAAGAAAAAGAAAATGATATGCTACAATTATTAAAGACTTATGCTTAAAAGAAGGCTGAGAACCAATGAAGCCGAAGCTCGAACATGCGCTATTTTATACGTTGGGGCTGCTCGGACCTGGCCGACTAGTTAGCATTAATTACCAGGTTGGACGGTCCAGTGAGGCCCTTCACCATAGCTTCCTCTATAATTCTTTTTCAATAAAATAAATCTGTTCCGTTCTCTTCTGCGTCCCGCACCCTCGTATGCACTGTCTCATCTCAATGTAAGACATTTCCATGGTTGCTAAACGAAAAACAAAAAAGCAGTCTCATGCGTTACACGTGATCCCTGTATTTCATCGCAGGTTATTTACACCCAGTTATCTTCTTTGGTGATGGTCTGCAAATGCGTCATAGTCGTAAGGACTTATTCGCACGGCGTTGCTGGATGTTCTGCGCTATAAAGCGGGAAACCGTTGGTGTCGATCTGTGAACGGGATCCTCTTTATTAATGTACCTGATGCCCTTTCGAGCACTTCCCCTTCATTTGCCGTGCGACAGAATCTGCACGAGACAATTAGAGTAATTTCGAGCTATGTGTGCGCGTGAGAACCTTACAAGATGAAGGATAAATTGACTTGTTAAAAGCAGTGTTTGGGTGATTTTGTGGAGCTGTGGTTGTGGTAACGACGCGTTAAAATGAAGTACACAAAGACAATAGAAGCTCATTTGTACCATAAAGTTTTCTCCTAGCTGCCTCTCTGATTTATACGCTGCGTTACTTGAACACGTTACATATTGAAGTTCTCACTACCCGTGTTAACAATCGGCGTAACACCTTGAGCCACATGGTGCTGGTGTGAAGGAACTATCAGGACGTACCAGAGAAAGAGCGAGAAAGAGAGAAATAGAGAGGAAATGCAGGGAGGTTCACGGCATCGCCATCACCAAACAATAGCGTGCAGAAAGCAGCGGAACCGGAGGAAGAACTACAACGACCGTGAGGAAGCTCGTCTTGTGATCCATAAAACAGGATATTGTTAGTCAAAAGGGCTTAGGCGGCGAGCTACCTGGATTGAGGAGGCCAGCCTCCGTAGGGCTCAAGTAGAAGAAGACTAGTTAAGTAATGAACTTCCCATATATGGCTCTCTTTCGAAACTAGATTATAACAAAAAGATTGGGACCAAACATGAAAGAAGCAGATCGAAATTAGGAAATTTTGTGTTTTACTCGTAAACCCCACGTTCTCAAAGCGTTCCCTGGTGTGTACACAGTGTTTCG